>APFE031684694.1:31011-47600 GCA_000404065.3 Pinus taeda
TTCTTTTGATCTTTCTTGCTCCTTTTCTTCTTCCTCTTCACAATCTATGTAGAATAATTTCTTCTCAGCACACTTATGACCTTTAGTGTATTTTCTATCACAACTGTAACAAAGCCCTTTTGCTCTTTTTTCTTCCAATTGTTGTGTGTCAACCTTATAGGTTGTGGAAGACTAGGGGCAACAACACTTCCGTCTTTATAGTTGTGAGTGGTATGCTTCCTGGTTGCCATAATTTTGCTCTCCATTTTTCTTGCTAACCTGAATGCCTTCTCTAATGAATCAGGTTCCCAAAGGCGAACATCATGTTGGATATTATCCTTTAAAGACCCTATGAACACATCAATCCTATGCTCCTATGGAATATCTTTTACCCTTATGTTCAATTTTTGGAACTCCTCAATGTGCTCCATTATTCAACCCTTTTGTTTGAGACTTATCAATTGGCTAAAAAAAGTGTTGCTTTTTGTATCCTTATAATGTGCTATCATTTTTTCCGTAAAAATTGCCCAAGTGATAAATTGTTTACGAGAGCAAAGCCATTGATACCATACAAACTGATTTGGTTCCAAATATAAAGTTGCCATACGTACCTTTTGTATGTTTTTCACATTATTGAGATCGAAGAACTGCTCCATCTGTAATATCCATGTGGCAGGATCCTTGCCATCAAACTTCATCATATCAATTTTTGGAATATGGTGAGTCTTCGATCCAAAATTAGAGTCTATGGAATCATGATTAACATTTCTTTTGTTCTCATCATGAGTTTCCTTTAGTACCCTTTCACCCTTATTGACTCTTTCTTGTAGCAACTTATTCATATTTATCTTCAATTCTTCCCTCTTATCATCCATGCCATCAATTTTAGCTTCTACGCCTTTCTTTAAACCATCCATATTAGCTTCTACATCTTTCCTTAAACCATCCATCTTAGATTCTGTTGCTTTTTGTGCAAGTGACACTTGTTGCACTTGTTCTTGTAATTTTGATATATCATATAGAATTTCTTCTTCTTCTTCATGAGTCATCCTAGAGCTTCCAGGCTCCTTACTAGACGTTTGCATTTTCTTTCCTTGGGGCATCAGTTATCGATAATAATGCTCTATTATGCCCTTTGAATTCCTTCAAAATAAATTTTCAAACCAAGCTTAAGCAAAAATTTAAGAAAATCTACACACCTTTTTTCACTTTGTAGGAGCTTGATATTGCCTCTGATGTATCTCTGTAATTTCCAATCATCTAGTTCTTAATTTGTGATCTATAGTATCCCTTCGTGTCCTCTTTCCAATGCCACAAGTCTGACCCAAATTGGTTTCTCCAAGGAAGAGTTATACGAAATCTCCCACAGTGACTGGATTATAGACTAGTTCAGTAGAGCGAACTTGTACGACGTGCCCCGAGTCACCGTTTCGATCTTTGGATCTGAAAAATGCATACACGAAACTACAGTCCATCCTCTTTCTACAACTTCTTACAAAATTTCAATCCGATCCCCAGAGAGAAAGTTATGATGATTTTCCCCAGGTCATCTGTTTGGAATGTAATTCAAGAGTCTGCAAAAAGACCAACTTCCTCAAATCATATCTCTGCAAATATCGCGTTCAAAGCTATGAAATTTGGACCCAAGATTCAGCACGATTTCTTCTCAAATGGGTTGTTTTTTCAGCTTCTGAAACATCACAGAAAACAATTTATAGCGACAATGCCACGATGACCTGTTTGGAGCAGCGAAACCCTAGAATCCATAGCTCTGATACCAAATGTTATGGAACCATCTCAAGAAAAGATAGAAAAGATAGATCAACGCCTTAGAATTCAACCTCTTCGAGGGGGCAACCTCCTTTACATTACATAAATGAACAATTCTTCGATGATTCAAATGACAAAACCTCCTTTCTATATATAGGAGTCTAAAGATTCACAATATAAACCAACCGACCTAACAATAATAATATAAAGCCACAGAAATAACAATAGAGGGATTTTATGGGGCACAGTAATAACAATATGGGGGCAATAGGGGCACAACAATATTAATAAGGGTATAACTACAATAGTAATGGGGTAATCACTAGTATTATAGGGACCCAACAGTGTGTCGTATCACTGCCCTCCCACGGTTTTAGGTTTGGAGGTTACATGGTGGGAAATGCCTCCACTCCTCTTAAAAACAATGGTCAACACCCTAATATGGACCAAACTATGACGTTGGTTGGATACTTGTCATTGACTAATCTAGTCAGGTAATCTTGTCACTTGCCATTTACACTTTACCTATGTCATAATAGTGCATATCAAGTAGATACAAAATGTAATAGAACAATGCACATCATATCATTCCTCATTGGATGTCTCAACATTCCCCCATCAGAAGAGTAGATCTTGGTTATCATATAGTTCTTTTAAATATGTAGGTTAGTTCTCATTCATGCATATACATAACAACAAAATATATAAGTGATATTAATCAATATGTTATTAAGTCTAGTATCCACGTGTCAATTTTGTACTTCATAACAAACACTGAAAATAAATCATAATTTTGATAAGTCATTCATTAGATAAATCATATCCCCAACATTACACAATAATAATTTTGATAAGTCATACACTAGATAAATCGTAACTAAGTTAGTTGTACATCAAGTAAAACATAGATCAAATAAGTTATACATAACATATTTTAATCAACAATACCTAATCTATCTAATGATTTATATAAGTAGTTTCATTTGTCCAACTAAAATGCATCAATATTACATAGCATTCATAAATTAAATAACATGGAAATATAAATAGAGCCTTAGTATAGGTAGATATCTAAGTCAAAATGGGCATCACAAATGCTCAAAAAGTGGGGGGTAGTCATGGCGTATAGTCTCTACATCCTCCTAAGTAGCAAATCCTAGGTTATATTTATCCCATTGAACCTTAACCTGGTACACCATGCGACATCTGAGTTGTCAAATCCTATGGTCCAATATGCGTAATTGTTTGACCATTACGGTTCCCACATCCGAGACCTGCAATTACCTCCAATCTAGTTTGTGAGATTCATTAGAAACATAATGTTGTAAAATAGATACATGAAAAACATCATGAATTTTATGCAAATGGGGTGGCAGTACAAGATGATAGGCAACTATTCTAATATTCTCCTTGATCCTAAAAGGTCCTATAAACCGAGGTGACAACTTCGTCCCTTTACCAAATCAAATGGTGTTTTTGTTGGTTGGATACGAATAAAAAATTGGTCTCCTATTTCATAACTTCGATCAGTCCCATGTGAATCAACATAACTCTTTTGTTTAGCTTGTGCTTCCTTTAACCTTTGTCGAATTTGTCTTACTTGTTCCTCCATTTCTTAAACTAATTCTGGCCCAAGTATCACTCAGTCCTCCAACTTTTCCCAGCTCAATGACGTCCTACATGGCCTCCCATATAGAGCTTGATAAGGAGGTATCCCAATGGAACTATGGTAACTATTATTATAGGAAAACTCTACCAATGGTAAGTACATTTCCCACTGAGTCTGGTTATCCATGATGTACATTCTAAGCATGTATTCTGCAAATTGATTTACTCTTTTAGTTTCCCCATCTATTTTTGGATGATATGCAGTTCTCAAGTTTAACTGAGTCCCCAACGCTGAGTGTAAACTTGTCCAAAACCTTGATGTAAAGCGAGATGCTCTATCAGAAATGATCTTTGTGGGCAACCCATGCATAACTTCACTTATAAAAAATTGTGCTACATTAGTAACATCGTAAGTGTCTCATATTGGGATGAAATGGGCACTTTTGGTCAATTTATCAACTACAACCAATAGAGCATTGTGCCTTTGTGAAGTGAGTGGAAAAACTACAACAAAATCCATAGAAATGACCTCCCATTTAGACATAGGGATGCCATTTGCTTGTAGGAGTCCTTCTGGATGGTGATGATCAACCTTCACTCATTGACATTTAAGACATTTGGCGACAAAATAAACTATATTGTGCTTCATGTCTGGCCAAAAGAAGAGTTTCTTCATGCCTCCATACATATTATTCACTTGAGGATGTGCATAATAGAGTGATCTATGTGACTCTTCAAGGATGGTTCTTCTTATAACCCCTTGCTTAGGTATGTACATTCTCCCTTGAAATATCAATAGTCCATCTGGTTCAAGGACATATCCCTCAAACTTTGGTTCTATCTACTTCCCACTCTGTAGTGTTGATATACCCTTTAGATACCAACTGTATTCAAGGAGTTTCTCCAACACACGTTCCCTCAAATTGACCCTCAAGGGTACTAGGGAGAAGATTTATGGCCTCCTTCTTAGTGCATCATCCTCCACATTCTCCTTTCCCTTAATGTATGAGATCCCAAAATCATACTCACTCATGAATTCGCTCCAGCACCTCTGTCTAGCATTCAAATTTGTTTAAGTGAAGAGGTGCTTCAGGCTTTGATTATTTGTTCTTAACTCAAATTTTCTCCCAATGAGGTAATTCTCCACAGTTTCAAAGTTAGCATCATTGCTGCCAAATCTCAGTCATGGGTAGCATACAACTCTTCATGTTTCTTCAATTTTTTACATGTGTAATCTATTACTGCACCTTCTTGCATCAACACTGCCCCCAATCCTTGCTTCGAAGCATCGGTGCAGACAGTGAAGTCTTTTTCCATGTCCGGTACTCGAAGGATCAGTGCATTAGTTAGTAACCTCTTTAGTTCAGTGAATACAGTGTCACACTCATATGTCCATTCATACCTCACCCCTTTTCACTGTAATGTGGTGATGGGTTTTTCAATCCTCGAAAAGCCTTCCACTAACCTGCGATAATAACTGGCTAGCCCCATAAAACTATGCACCTCATGAGTATTTTTTGGTACTGGCCAATCCATTATGGAATTTACCTTTTCTAGGTTAACTGAAATCTCTTTTCTTGAAATGTTGTGCCTAAGATAATGAATTTTCTTCTGAAATAAGGAACATTTTGACAATTTTCCACACAATTAATTTTCCCTTAAGCAAGTCAATACAACCCATAGGTTCTCTTCATGCTCCTTTTCATTCTTGGAATACACAAGAATATCGTCCATAAAGACTTACACAAATTGGTTGAAATACTTCCTGAACACACCATTCATGAGGCTCACGAATACTGCCGGTGCATTGGTTAAACCAAATGGAACAACTATTAACTTGTAGTGCCAATATAGTGTTTGAATTGAAATTTTTGAGATGTCACCTTCCTTAATCCTCAATTTTTGGTATCCAAATCGTAGATTGATCTTTGAGAAAATTGTTTCTCCCTTCATTTGATCAAACAGGTCATTTATTCTAAGTATCGGGTACCTATTCTTTATTGTGGCTCTATTCAAGTCTCTATAATCTATGCATAGCTTTAAGGAACCATCCTTCTTCTTAACAAAAATCATTGGTGCAGCCCAAGGTGAAATACTAGGTCTGATAAATCCCAAGTCAAAAAGCTCTTTTAACTGCATCTACAACTCACAAAGTTCTAGAGATGTCATCTTGTAGGGTGTCTTGGAGATTGGTTTTGCACAAGGTTTTAGGTCAATTGTGAAATCGATCTCCCTCACAAGAGGTAATCCAGGCAATTCCTTAGGAAAAACAGCCTCAAATTCTGAAAAACCGGGTGTTGATTTAGGGAGGGTCCTTTTTAGTCACTTACAACCTCAGCCACATATAGTTTACAACCTTTTTGAAGACATCATTTTACCTTCGTCGTGGAGATGAATCATAAGGACACTCCACTTTTGACACCACAAATCTGAATTGACCTACCTTCATCGTCTAAACAAATCTCCTTCTGTTTGAAACAATCTACCAAATCTCAATGAGCTTCTATCCAACCCATTCCAATAATTACATCATATGTCACCAATGTTGTGACGTATGCCTTCAACTTAGTTATACACACCCTGAGGTTCACCTGACATTGGTCAACACTAGGTCCTACTTCTTGTTTTATCCCATAAGCCATTTCAACTTATTTCAAGAAATTGTGCTCATAAGCTACCAACCCACATTTTTATAATGCAATTGGTGAAATGGAACTATTTATAGTACCAGAATCAAACATAATTTTAACTTTTACATTATTTATCATACCTGAGGTTTCTACCATAGAAGATTGGTGTTCAACTTATTGGTTATCAGTGACTACATAGATTCGATGGTGGCTACTTGCTTCCTCCATTGGTGCTTTTCCTTCTCTACGATTGTTACCACTCTCTAACTCAGGATAGTCGCACTAGTAGTGAGGTCCTCCACATCCCCAACAAGAGATGCGAGGTAGACTCTAAACATAATGTTGTGGAGTTTTTTGGAAAGAGCTCCTTCCCCTTGGACCCCTGCCCCTACTTGTGGCTCCTTGCATATCACCTTGATTTGCACAATTCCTTGAAGCTGCGGGTGAAGCTAAACTGGTAACCATTGAAATCCCCACTGTCAGTTCTCTATGTACAATCTTGTTTCCATGTGGTGGTGGCCTCAAACTTTCTCCCTTAGAGAAGGTACGAGGGGCATTCCCCATAAACCTTGGTTGTTGTGGAAAAATGGTTTTGTTTCCACCTTTTAAGTCTAAGTGCTCTTCAACATAAAGGAATGTTCAACAACTTATGCAACTGAGGATGGTTTCCACATCCACACAATTGCCCTAATCTTAGGGTTCAATACATAAATGAAACGATCTGCTTGGTGCTGATCAATGTCCATGTAGGAGACATACTTGACCAATTCCATGACTCTAATCTCATATTCCTCTACCATGCGGTTTCCCTGTACCAAAGCATGGAAGGCTCCTACCTGTTGTTCTTCATAATATGTTGGTAGGTACTTTTTCCTAAGTCTCTCCTCAAATAACTCCCAGGTAATTATGTCTGGACTGAGGTGTAGTTGATGCTCTAATTGATCCCACCAATTTAGAACATTATCTCTAAGTTTGAATATTTCTATTTTAGATTTTGAATTAGAAGTATAAGCACCTTCTCATTCCTTCTAACCATGCTTATGCTCATTCGCTGGAACGACCTCCAACAAACTTTGGGAGCCTAATCTTTTGGATCTCCCTAGTAATGTCCTTGACTAGAGGTCTTCTATAAGAGTCTCTTGATCCCTTGAGATTGCCCAACCCTGATGGAGGGTGCTCCACTTCCAACTCAGTTGTTTGACACCCTCTTAAAGTCCCATTAATTTCTTCTAAGGAGTGCAACATGAGAGCCAACTCCAGTGATGGCAATGTGTTATTTGTAGCAAGTCCTTGTGACGTCCCTCCTTCACCTTGATTTCTTTGCATCCTCGCCATTTTGAATTTTTCAAATATCTGTATGATATGCAAGACTTATTAGTGCAACTTAGGAACTTTTCAATTCTTACTCAGCTCACACATGTTTTGCAAAATGATAGGTGTAAGTTTTCCTTTTGATATGCTCGTAAATGAGTGCTACTAATACTTGGAATATCCTCATGGATCTACTAAATCCTCTTCTATCACTGTCTAAGAAATCGTTACGATGCACTACTAGTCACCCTCAGATATCTTTGGATGTGTAATAATCATCTTAAATCCATCTTATATATTTTTGAGCATTCACATAAGCACAAAATTACCATCCTTAATCACATTATTATAACTAGGTGTCCTCTTGAAATCCCATCAATATTGCTAGATGACCATTTTTTATTATTATTTCTTTTAATATATCATTGTGTTTTCAAAGTAGGTGCCTAACAACTTCAATCAACTTGGCACTAACATTATTCTTAGATATTAACTATCAAATTGATATATGTAGAATGGCTAGTGGTACATGTTTGAAGATAACAATACTATACATTGTCTTAAAAGCTAACATACTAATCAATTGTTGTTCACCTTTGACAACCTTAATGTGTTAACACGTTGGATTTCTCTTTTATAAATACATGCAAATCAATATTATGAAAATACCGAAGACAGGTCCATAGCTTACAAGAAATTATGGTTAAGTTCTTCACATGAGAATACTAACAGTGTGTAAGAGATGCTATAAGACAAGAAAGATACATGGCTTCAAACAATTTTTTTTTTATTTCTTTTAGAATACTGAGAAAAAATTTGTAAAATTTAAGTCAATTTAAATTATATTCCAATTTCTACAACCCCGAAACCATTGTGGTCGTGGGATGGGATGATTCACCAACCTACAAGTCCACTTACAGTTGGTTTAAAGAGATAGAGAAGGAATATATCCTTGCTTTAGCAAAGGCTTTAGAACTGCATCCAAGCATAACCAGTTATATATGATTGAGTAGGGCTTCTCTTTTCCATGTGTACTTCGTGGAACAATGTTGTGAGTGTGTTAGAGACGAATGTACCCTACATCCTCAATTCTCAGTGATATACTATCACTAGCATTCCTTTCCAAATCAAATCCAACTTAAATTCAATGATTTGTCACAACATGACATACCCATACATTGTGTAGTATTCCCGTCAAACTCAACATGCCATCGTTGCGTGGGTGTCTATCAAGGGTGATGATGGTAGCATTGGAGAGGGAGTGACGGTGTGTCACATAGAATCCTAAACACTTGGCCTTCACGGTGCTCAACATCAAGCCCGGTACACCCATTTGTCACTTCCTGCTGCACTATGATGTTCTTTGGATTTCTGCCAATTAGATTCTCTATCTCTTATCTATGACCACATACTATGTCTTAGTCTTCTCCTTCTTTTTGTAGTACCTGGATTTTATGGCGTCATATTATATACATGTTTGAGTTTGTGCAATTGTCAATAAAATAATTACAGTGTCATATTATAATATATATGGTGTATGTCTATCCAACACAGAATGGTTATATATATGATTGAGCAATCAGATAGACACTTGGGAAGATACACTTATGGTTGATGGAAACCCCTAGACTGATGACACTTCTATGGATGTCGATACTGATGAGAAAGTGAATCAAAAGATGGGTTTTTTTATGGGCATGGGGTGATTCTTATGATAGAACAAGGACAAAAATGAGAATCAGATGGTTCAAATAAAGAATTAAGCAATAATTCTAACTTGTTAAATAACTAGCTTGACCATAACCTTTCCTTAGCCCAACCTTGCATGAGAGTTAGTTGTGCACATCATTATGTATTTATGACAATATAGAGCCCTCAGAGTATCAAGGATTGTTGAAAAAATCTTTATCGATTAAATGCCAACAAATTTCTCTTAAAATAGGGAAGAAGCTAGAAGCATGAGTTAGTAGTCAGGAGCTTTGTCTTTGAGGTGTAATTTACAAGACATAGAGGTCATTCTTGGGGATTTTTTTTACAGATAGGGTATTGCTCTGAGCTTTTTTAGTGGGACTTTCTTCACTAATAGGGATTTTGGTATATGTGTATTTACAAAACAGATCTAGTTCTTTGAACAAATAACTTTACAAGTGTATGAGGTTAAATTAGTTGGAATTCAATGTTTTCTCTTGAATGAAAATTTGATGTTGGGTGTGAAAGTGGGTTTTAGGTCCAGATTTTGAACCTAGGCTCTCATACCACCTATGAGGATCCAAATTAGAGTTCTCTAACTAAAATTAAATTAATTTAATTTAAACACAATAAGAAGGGAAATAACTTATTTATAGCTCAACATTTATCTGATGATACTATACAAGTAAAATTTATTTACAACATATTAAACCAGTAAGAATTTTCATTACAACAATTTACATAAGTAATCAACAAATGGAAAAATAAATGTTTCGGTAGCTTGGTTGAGGTGTTCCTGATTTTGTTGGGATGCTCCTCTTGGTTATCCAACTGAAATTGCATCCGAGTCAAATAGGAATAAATTCCTAGTCCAAGGAACCTCCACGGCTTCCTTAGGACTCTGAGCCCAAGTCCAACTAGATGTAGTGTGTCCAAGTTAAAACCAAAACTCCCCAATAGATCCAAGTTTCATTTATCTCATTTTCTCTCCATTCTCTCCCTTCTCTTTCTCCACATTCCTCCCCCATAATAAAATCCTCCAGTGCCAAAACAAAGACCAAGGATCCCCTCTTCTCTCATATTCCTTCCCTTTTATGTCTCTTCCTTCCATCCACCTCAACCATCTATAATTAATGTCATGAATACCCCCTCATAATTTTATTTTAGTATATTTTAATTTTCTTACCATATCTTATTCAAAGTAGATTTGAGAAGACACTTTGAAAATAATATATGCTTATTTAATTTATAATTAAATTGGAAAAGACCATATCTTCTCAAAAGTAGATTTGAGTAGACACCATGTGATATGGATATTTAATTTATAAATAAATTGGAGAAGACCATATCTTTTCAAAAGTAGATTTGAGAAGACATCTTAGGATATGGATATTTAACTTAGAAATAAATTGGAGAAGACCATATCTTTTCAAAACTAGATTTGAGAAGACACCTTGGGATATGGATATTTAATTTAGAAATAAATTGGAGGAGACCATATCTTTTCAAAAGTAGACCCGAGAAGACACTTTGGGATATGGATATTTAATTTAGAAATAAATTGGAGAAGATCATATCTTTTCAAAAGTAGATTTGAGAAGACACATTGGGATATGGATATTTAATTTAGAAATAAATTGGAGGAGACCATATCCTATCCAAAAGTAAATTTGAGAAGACACCTTGGGAATTTAGTAATAACAATAATGAAATTCATATCAGTAAAATAAAATTACAGTTTCACAAGTGTAGGTATATACAAATATTACTTAATAATTATAAGTCAATATTTTCAGGTTAATTAAATACTAATCAAAATTAGTATGATATGATCAAGTAGGCCATTAAAATTTCTCCCATGGATCCATGGCCTTCTTATCTTAACCTTCTATGACCTTTACCAGGACTTCATAAGCCTCTTTAGCAAACTCAACATAGGCCACTATGGCCCTGACAAATCTTCATCTGCCTCTCTTTCCATGCAGCCTTACTCCTAAAGCAAAGCCAGCTTGCGAAAAGCTCTAGTTCACTCTTTGGCTACCCTATTCTAGGATTGTGACCAATGCTTAGCTAGAAAACCTCTATGGATACACTATTATTTTACCTCAGTTTCCTTCCAGATGACCAAACAAGCCTGCAGGTGCACTTAACCAACCTCTGTCTAGTTTATTCAATTAAAGGCATCCCTTAACTGCTTCAGATAAACCTCTAGACAAAAACTTGCATAGCCTTCTCCAAAAAAAAAATTCCTTAGTCAACCCTCCAATGATGGTATTCATAAGCCTACAGTCTCTCCCTCATTGGTTGTGGATCCTTCTCAACACCATAGACACAACTTAACGTGCTTTGATAGACCTCCAAGCAACTTGACCTCCTTGAACAAAAGATACTCACTCTCCCTGTCGGAGTTGTGGCTTTCTCTAGTGTAGATAATCCCTATAAATTATATCCATCTCACTTGTATGTCTAGGCCTCTCCTTTGGTCACTTATTTATATCTATTATTGGAGTGACATGGGGGTCTTCCACATTCTTCAAGAAACCCTTATTTCACAACTCAACAACAAATTAGACTATTAAATCATTATCTTGGGTTTCAAGCTCACTATGTTGGGTCCAAAACCAAAAACTTGGGTACTTTATCCACCAAACTCCTTTTTGTGGGTTTTCTCCACTAAGGACTACCTTCTAAGCTACTCAAATTTCAACAACAACAAAGTTCAAAAGTGGCATGACCATTTCATAAAGAAAAATGAGTTCAAGATTGGTGATTGGGATTTACTCTTTGACTCTAAATTCAAAGATTTCAAGCCCAAACTTACCATTCATTAGCTAGGCCCCTATGAAGTAGAAGAAGTATTTAATAGTGGACCAGTTAAGGTAAGGACAATTGATGAGGAAGGAGTTTCATTTCTGGTCAATGGCCATAGGTTGAAGCTCTATACCAAGTCAGTCAACTGAGATGAATCTTCTTTACTTAATATTTTAGCAAGTCGAGATGAAAGTTGTAGCTATTGAAAACCACACTTCTACCCCTCTTCCATCGATAAAATTACTTCTCGGATAAGAAAAAAAAGAAAAAATATTAAAAAGGAAAAAAAAAAAAAAAACAAATAAAAAGTTTGGTTGTGAAAATATAGCTTTCTAGCATATCCTAAACTTTAATTTTCATCGGAAAACCAACCAATTGGCTAATGAAATTTTGAATAAATGATCCATTGAATAAATTGTGTTTCAAAGTTTATAAATATTTGTAATGATGATTGAGAGAATCAGAGGAAAGTACTTAAGGAAAAAATTCTCTTTAAATTCTTGTATATATCTTTATTTTTGAATGATTGTAGGATTTGTACATATCAAGAAATCCTAATCACCTTGTACTACATTTCTAAATGGCTTGATAAAAATGGCAAGTCCTTCCCAGGCTTTTGGAGAATTCATCAGGCTATACCTTTCATACTCAATGAGATATCTACCTTTGGTAATATCTTACGGAGTATTCCATAAAATTACCAGGAGATGAACAAAGTTTTAGCTCAACAAAAATATCCTTTTATAAAAGGATTTAAGCAAATAAAAGAGGAGAATGAACAATTTGAAAAGGAGAATCAACATCTCCATCATAAGAAGGGATACTTGAACTCAAAAATAGGAAGCCAAAGACATTCTTCAAGTTGTGGAGGTACCTGTCAACCTATAAGTAGTTTTCATCATTAGAGTGACTTGATAGTTCAATCTCATTTGTAGAGGTAATTGAAAATTTATTATATTTATTAGAATGACCTATTAGTTTTATTTCATCAGCCACAAAAGAATATTTGGTAGCAACATCATCAACTTCAATTTACTCTTGCCAAAGAAATTTCAAAATTGTCATATCTCATCATCAAAACCAACAATACTCTCATCCTTTAATAGTTTCAAAGGGATTTAAAAAAGACAATCTTCAAAGGACCCAAATAATCAATAGTCTTCACTCTTAAAGAGCGTACAATGAACTTCAAGACAACATCAAAGGACTTGCCTAGGAAACACAACATCATCGATAATTTCAAGCAACGAAAATGAAGGTTTGGTATTTAGTTTTACAATGGTTATTTTATCTCATTAAATTTTAGAATTGAATTTTTCAATAAAATATATACCTTTCCCATTATACAAAATTTTATGGTCATAGACCCAAAATTGTGTAAAAAACCTTAGTACTCTTTCTCTTCAAAACCCCAAAAAATTCCTATACCATCTCCATTTCATATATTAATGTCTATTCTTGCTTCAAAAATCCATAAACTATTCTCTATTCACATTATTATCTTAACTTATAAACCATATGCAATATCCCTGTCAAAAAGGACTTGATTTCGTAAAGTTCAAAAACATAAAAAGGTTTAATTATTTCAAAAGTACATCATAAGACAACTAGAGGATGGAGCACTTTTTTAAATTATGACATGAATAATGGATGAGATAGTGTTATAATGATCTATAAAATAGTCCAAATACATGACAAATCTAGTATCAATATGAAAAGCCATCATGAAAACATAATCCTAAAGTTGGGAATTCAGGAGAAAATTATTATCTAATTGTTATAATCTTCTAACTGACTTTGAGTTATAAGTATCTCCGAGTTATAATTTTTTGAGTTATAGATTGTCAAAATGAAGAAGATTTCTTAGGTGTTATCTAAGGAGGAACAAAGTCTTATCTGAGAGCATAGGAAGTGAATTTCAAATTTTGGTTATTTTGCTACAGACAAGAGTCAATAGTGTTGAATGTGAATGAAATTTTGGATGGTGAATGGTTGAAGGAATGGTGATATGCTCTCTCAAAACATGACAATGCCCCTCAAATTATAATTTCAACCCAAAGCATTGATTTAAGCTTTATTTTAAAAAGGGAAGTATATGAAGGCTTTGTCCAAAGGTTATATGAGAACTGTGTTATAAGGAGAGATATTTACAACCAACAACAATGTTCGGAAACACAACTTCATCTACTGAGCAATGTTTTGGGGAAACAAGCTATATTCAAACATGTGAAAATCCATGTTGGGACAATGGCAGTACTCATGGAGGTAAGGGGAAATGGTTATTCTAAAAAAATATTCCATGTGTGTACATAAATCTCTAAATGCACTTTGATTTTTGCATTGAGTGACATCTAAATATAAGAAAATTTGACACCAAGTTTTCAATGTCGTACAACACATAATTTTGGTGTTTTTCCATAAGGATTTGATCACATAGGAGTTGTTAAGGCTCATATAGAAAAAAAACCTTCAAATTATGGAGTAAACATCTTAATGTAATACAATATAGCATTTCATAACATATATATCAATACCAATTGAATGTGTTTTGCATTTCAAAAGAAAAATATGATTCTATAAGAAAACATGAAATCACAATTTAGATTTTTTTATGGTAAAAGCAAGGGATTGAACACTCAGGTGATTTTTTATTTTTTTTGGTCATATTCAACAATTTTATATGCGACAACCTTTTTGACAAACAACAAATCATATTTCTCCCTCTGGTACAAAATTAGGGTTGACAATTAATTGTTAAACAAATTGAATTAATTAATTAATTAAATTAAATTAAAAAAATTTCTCTCTTGATTCAAGAAATTGATTTGTAAAAACTTGTAGGGTGTTAGTTGCACAAATCCTAGAAACAAAAAAAAGACCATTTTTATAGTGAAATTATCAAGATTAAAGTGAAGACTTAGTATCAAAATTTTAGTTTGAACTTGTGAGCATCATAGGTTTGAATTTTTAGTCTAGACAAAATGAGAAATTCTTGATAATGTTTTATAAAAACCAGAGCCTATTTAGTTTAATTTTCAGTGGACAATGTATAAGTGACAACGGATTTTGTATAAAATAGTTTCAAAGAAATATCAGAGCAATTAACTCAATTTGTTGAAAATTCCTATTCTCAATAATAGAGGTATTGAAATTCATTAAGGAAATTGAATATTTGAATCAAAATATCTCATATTGCTATGATTGATTGATGTTGAAAGACTGATAATGCAATTTTCAGTGCATAATGAAACTACATGCCTACAAAAATAATGATCAATAGGAAAACTAAAAGGGGTAAGAAATAAAAGGAAAAATGAGTGGAAAAATAGAACCTTACCTTTTTTAGATAAACAAATATCATCCAAATCCCATAAAAGTCCCAAAGGAGAAGGATTGTCTATATTTCCTTTCAAAGTTTCAAGGATATAACAAAAATGTTTCAAAATATTTTACACTAACATTTGATGGAAACTATGCCTAATTTTGAGAGTTAACTACTCATCTATCAAAATATATGTTGAGTTAAGTCAAAGGACTACCCGAACAAGGTGAAAAATGGTTTAAAAATCAACGTATATAGGATTGGCCATGGACTTATTTCATTAAGAGATCTATAACCAACCCAAATCAGAAATGAGGAATGCCTAGTACTTGGTTACAATGAAATAAAACTCATAATACAGAGTTATGCCACTTGTGATGGAAGGTTCACCTTAATTTATCTATATCGCAATAAGATTTTTCAACACTTGAAAGGAGAAATCACTCTAAATCGTATCTATTATATCCTAAGAAGTTTAACTAAGATGTCCAAAATAGCCTAAATAAATCCAAATAGTGACGCATATGTTTACCATCGTGGGCTTATAAAAATGCTTGTTGAAGGGGAATTTCTCAAAATGAATGAAATATGGGCACCGTGCTTGATGAGAATTCATTTTGTCACAATGGAAGAGACTATAGGGAAGCAAGACTAGAAAAAATAGGTACAATAAGATAGAGCAGGGCAGACAAAAAAGGAATAACAACAATTAGAGAAGAAATGGGTCCCAAAAAGAATAACTAGATCCATGGCAAAGTAGCTTAACCAAGAAGAAGAAACAGGCATACCTCTCAAGAAGGCTAGAAAACAAAGAATTCAAAGCCCACCAATTATTCAAGTTGAAGTTAACAATAACATAGATAGGGATCAACAAACTTTATATGATTCCATTGAGTCACTTGAACTCAGGAAAAGGAGCAGCAGAGCAGTAAAGGAAAAGGAAAACTATTGAAGGATTATACTTATGTGAGTGAATAAGAGGAGTATACAACTGCTGAAGAGGAGATAACACTCAAGACATGTAGAGGCCCCTAGTGCACACTCACCTAAGGAGGTTGTATCCCTAGAGCAAAAATGACTTGCAAGGAAAAGAAAGATGATTAAAAAGTTAAAGAAAACCTTACAAGAGATGCATGTTTTGGAGAGATACATCAAGACACAAAATGACTTATTGAAACAATGCATGCAATTTTACACTCATCAAAGAAAATAAAACTATGAAGGAAGAGAACAAAAGGTTGCAAGAAAGAATAATCTGATCTCAATCCAAGCTTGTAAATGGCATGAGAAGAAGAAGCCTTTGAAATAGAGAATAAAAATTTAAAGATTAAACTAGTCATGAAGAAGCCAAAATAAGGGTGAACATTGTGGGCACCTAAAGACAATGTAAATCTCCCTCTACAAGCATCTAAGAAAGTTTGAAACAATTTTTGAGAGTGAGTAGTATGAGAACATACTTTATCATAAGC
>APFE031684694.1:68495-121399 GCA_000404065.3 Pinus taeda
TCCATCTAACAGGTTCCTTCCCCTTGTCAATCTTATCCTTATGAGGACATTTGGTAGCATAGTGACCTACTCTTCCACAAGAAAAACATTTGAAAGGTAACTTACCTCTCAATCTTCCAGTACCTCGTTGAAGATTTCTGACAAAATTTGATTCTTCTTCTTCTTCTGACATGTGTCCTGAATCATAGTACTCTCCTTTTTCTGAAGCCTTGAAGGCAACTACTCTCCTGTCTGATGGACCTCCTTTCCTCATTTCATAAGCAGTTAGAATTCTGTGCAGCTGTGACATTTCAAGGTTTTGTAGATTCTCCTTTTCCTCTATAGCAGAAATCTTAGATTCAAATCTAGAGGACAAAGATATTAGAACTTTTTCAACCACATCAGCCTCTTTTATTTCTTCACCCAAATTTTTCATATAATTAACAATCTCATCTACATGAAGAAAATAATTAGCCACACTTTCATCATTATACATCTTGAGATTTTCATACTGAATCCTGAGGGTTTGAAGTTTTGCTCGTTTTACTTGATCATCTCCTTCATAGCTCAAAACAATCTTGTCCCATATCTCTTTGGCGGATTTAAACTGCATTACCTTGAAAAATTATGATTAAGATAGGCACCCTAATAGAGTATTGATCGCCTTTGCATTTGTTTCATATTTCTTCTTCTCGGCTGGATCTGTAGGAGTTGCTGATGGAAAAGTATACCCTGTATCTATGATATCCCAGACTTCTGTACCAAGAGATTGAAGATAGGCAGTAACTCTTACCTTCCAATAAACGAAGTTTGTCCCATCAAAAATCGGTGGCTTGATTGATGCTTCCCTCTCATAGTTGCTCATGATGAAAGATCTTTCTTCAAGCGATCAAGCTTCTTTAGAAGAACCTACTTTTATACCAATTGTTGGAAATAATACTGAGAGGGGGGGATGAATCAGTATTATCAAATTCTTCTCAATATACCTTCCAGATTTATACTTTAATTTATTCTTCAGATATTGATCATTAATTTGTATGTCAGTGCCATATAATAATAAACAAGAACAAGAAAAATAGATAGGCACACCAAAGAATACCAGATATAAGGTGGAAACCCAATGTGGGTGAAAACCACCTACTGCAATATGTCTCTATCTTTTGCCAATTTGAAACTTCTTTTACAAGGATTTTGTACTGATGCAGTCCTTTACCAGTACGCAGGCTACAAATTGCAGAGAGCTACAACTCTCTCTCTTTTTCCAGTCTCTCCTGGAAGGGAGCAACAACCCCCTTAGCTCTTTTTCTTCTTTAAGGACCACGTTTCATGAATTTTCAAACTGGATCCATGGACATCAAATAATCAACAAGTACATATGAAACAACCAAACTTTTTATACAATCAACCAATGAATCACTCAATTTCTCAGAATGCTGTAAATAGAAAGGCAATACCAGTAAACTAAACCCAGAACTCTGCAACAAATAGATAAAAGGCAGCCAACAAATACTTCAAAGAAAAGTCCGCAACTTGACCAATATAAACCTGCGGATATCCGCAACTCTTCTGTGTCTAAACTGTGCAGATCCGCACCTGATCTTTCTTGTGCTCTGCGTACTTCTCCCCAGATCCGCACCTACACTGTCTGCCTGACAGCGTACCTCCGCACTGTGACTTCTTCTGTGCTGTGTACCTCGCACTGCTCCTTCTTCTTCACTGCATACCCTCGCACTGTGCTTTCTTTTGCACTGCGTACCTCGCACTGTGCCTTCTGCTGTGCTGCGTATCCCCGCACTGCACTTTCTCCTGCGCTGCGTACCCCCGCACTCACGCCGTGGATCGCCTGCGAACTTCTGATTAGGGCCAAATTAACGGTCCTCCAATGTGCCACAGTCAGTCAGATCCACAGATCTGTTCATGCGCCCAAGAGATCACGACCTATCAATAGATTCGCCTTAAGTTTTCTCCTTGATTTAGATCTAGTTTTTAAAAACCAATCACTCAAAATTTCAGATCTTAAGATATTCAAATTTCACAAGTGTCTAGCCAAGAGATCTCATTTCCTTTTTATAGGCAAGCCTTTACTCAAACCATGGTTCAAAACCATAGGTATTCAATACTAGGAACCCAATACCTTGGATCAATATTTTTAGATGCAAAACCACGGACCAAAACCATAGGATCAAATATGTCAGGCTAAATACCATGGACCATTCATAAAGATTCCCACGTGCACGCACTTTTCTGCATTGGAGTGAGTGAAACTGGGGTCCGCACCTTCTGAACGGAGCACCTGCGTGTATGTCCGCACTTTTTGGTCGGCGTACCTGCGGGTCCGCAGATTCTCTTAGGATCACCTGCGGTTATCTCATTTTCCATGATTTTGAGTGCCTGAACTGAGATCTGCCACATGAGTGAGTTGCCATCAAGTACAACACCTGTACCATAGAGCCAAACCAGAATCATAATGCCAACAATCTCCCCCTTTGGACTTGATGGCAACCTCAAGATCCTCAATGTCATTCTCCCCCTTTGATATCAAGGGCAAAGGGTTATGCTCCCCCTGAGAACATGCTTAGGCCTTTGCTTTGCTGATCATGCTCCCCCTGATAAACCAGATCTGCAAAAGGAAAGAAATATCTGCACGAAGAACCACAATCCACCAAACACCATAAATGACTGTGAAAGAGATAGAGACATATTAGCAGCAATATGCAGATCAGCATCCACGTTCTCTTTCTGTACATTCTTCTTCAAGATCTTCTACCATAATGCCAACAATGCATTATATATGCTCCCCCTGAACCTGTGCCATTCGATCTTCGACCAATCCATAACCCAGCAAATGTACGCGTATACCCCATATGAAACTTGCGTACAACCAACAATCTCTGAAACAGATGAGATTCAACAACAAGATGATGCATCAAATATCCCCAGCTTTTCCCTGAGGTATTCAAAGGTCTCCCTGGGCAATGGTTTGGTGAGTATATCAACAACTTATTCCTTAGAAGGAACATACTCCAACTTGACCTTTTGTTCAAGCACTTGTTCCTTGAGAAAGTGATACTTGATCGGTATGTGTTTGGTCTTTGAATGCATGACTGAGTTCTTTGAAATGTTGATTGCACTTGTATTATCACATAAGATGGAGATAGGTGGTGTACAAGTGATTTGAAAATCCTGCAAGGTCTGTATCATCCAAAGAAGTTGAGTGCAGCAAGATGCAGCATCCACATATTTCGCTTCAGCTATAGATAAAGCAATCAAACTTTGTTTCTTGCTGAACTAAGATACTAATATGGAACCCATAAAGAATGCACCACTACTTGTGCTCTTCTTGTCATCCACGCTTCCAACCCAATCTGCATCTGTATAAGCATGAAGAGTGAGATCTGTATCTCTTGGATACCATAAGCCATAGTTTTGAGTTCCTTGAAGATACTTGAAAATTCTCTTTACTGCCTGGAGATGGGCTTCCTTAGGATTTGCCTAAAATCTTCCAACTATTCCCACTACATGCACGATGTCTGGTTAGGTACTTGTTAAATAAAGTAGACTTCCAATCATGGATCTATAGGTTGGTTGATGCACTGCCGTTGATTCATCATTTGCACTGAGACTGCGTCCTGTAACCATAGGGGTACATACTGGTTTTGAATCTTCCATGCCATACTTCTTCAGAATCTGCTTGAGGTACTTGGTTTGAGACAGGAAGATACCGCCTTCATTTTGTTGGATTTGCAATCCTAGAAAGTATGTCAGTTCTCCAAGCAAAGACATTTCGAATTCTTTTTGCATCACCAAGGCAAAACTTTGACTCATAGCTTCTTAATTGTTGCCAAAGATAATATCATCTACATACACAACAAGTATTAACAATTTGTCATTTTCAATTTTTATATAAAGATTGCTATCTGCTGATCCTTTTGAGAATCCTTGTTGATGAAGATATTTGCCCAAACGATAGTACCAAGACCTTGGAGCCTGTTTAAGACCATAGAGAGCCTTTTTTAGTCTGCAAACAAGATTTGGATCATTCCCAGTAATGAAACCATCTATTTGCTCAACGTACACTTATTCTTCTAAGTCACCATTCAGAAAGGTTGATTTCACTTCCATTTGAAAAACTTTAAACTTCTGAAAGCTTGAGAGAGCAAGGAACATTCGGACGGCCTCAAGTCTTGCAACGGGAGCAAAGGTTTCTTCAAATTCTATTCATTCTTATTGAGAATACCCTTTACAAACAAGTCTGGCCTTGCTTCTAATCACTTCCCATCTTCATTCAACTTGTTCTTGAAGATCCATTTTTTTCCTATGACATTCTTATCTTTTGGTCTAGGGACCAACTCCCAAGTATTGTTCTTTTCGATCTGCTCAAGTTCTTCATCCATTTCCTTGACCCAGCATTCAACTTTGCATGCCTCTTTTACATTTTGTGGTTCAGTGGAGGAGAGCAATGCCAAATAGCTTGAGGCTTCTGCAATTGTTCTTCTAGTTTTTACACTTGCCTCTTTCTGTCCCAAGATTTGAGATTCTAGATTATTCTTCTGAACATACCTGGATGGAGTCTTCTCTTTTATCCTTATTTGTTCTTCTGGTGCCTTTTGAGGTTCTTCTTCATCATCAATTTGATTTGGAGAGTAGTCTGCATCCTCTTCGATATTTTCATAATTTACTTGCCTAGGAATGTATCCTTTTTCATCAACCACTACGTCAATGTTGTCAACAATTCTTCCAAGTATTTAATTGTAACACTTATATGCTTTGTTGTGGGGAGAATGACCAAGGAGAATGCCTTCATCTCCTCTAGGTTCAAGTTTTCCAAGCTGTTCATCATTATTCTCAATATAGCATTTTCTTCCAAAAATTTTGAAATGCTTTACTGAAAGAGTCTTGCCATACCAGAGCTCATGAGGAGTTTGCGTGTTGTTCACTCGGACATATTTTTTGTTGAGAATAACAACTGCAACAAATGCAGCTTCACCCCAGAAGGTTGCGGGAGTTCCAGACTCATCAAGCATAGCATGAGCCATTTGTTGAACAGTTTTGTTCATCCTTTCCACCACTCCATTTTGCTAAGGAGTCCTAACTATAGATAATTCCCTTCTTATTCCATGTTCTTCACAGAAATCAAAAAATTCATTTGAGGTAAACTCCCTAGCTCTGTCAGACCTGAGGCACTTAATTTTGTGATCTGATTCGTTTTCTGCCAAGGCTTTGAAATATTTGAATTTTTCGAATGCTTCGTCCTTGTGTTTCATAAGTCCCAACCAAACCATCCTGGAGAAGTTGTCAATGAATAATATAAAGTATTCTTCTCCTCAAGGTGACCTTTTCCTAAATGGGCCACATACATCTATATGGACTAATTTAAGAGGCCTACTGGCTGATCCTTCCTTCTGAGGGAAGTTAGTTCTGGTTTGCTTACCAAGCTGACATGATTTGCATATGGTGTTGTCTGGAATTTTGATATCTGGAAGACCACGAACTACTTGGTATTTGCATGCTTTCCTTATTTTTGAAAAGCTTAGATGCCCCAACCTCCGATGCCATAACCAGTGTTCATCATCCTTGCTCAAATAACATTGTTTTTGTCCTTCTTCAAATATGTATAGGTTATTTGGAGTTATTCTGCCTTTGAACACTGTTTTTCTTGTATCAAGATCACGAACACTACATCCATTTGATTGAAATATTAACTCGGTTCCTTGATCTCACATCTGACTGACACTCAGTAGATTATGCTTCAAGCCATCAACATACAAAACATTTCCATCTTTGACCTTTTCTTTCAACTGAGCAGTGCCTTTTCCTTTTATGGTTGTAGGGGTATCATTTCCAAAATAAACTTTCTTTCCCTTTTCTAAAGCAGTATATGATTCAAGTTTTTCTTTAACACCTGTCATATGCTTTGAACATCCACTGTCGATGTACCATAGATTTTCTTGTCCTTCTGCATAAAAAGCTATCCCACATCTTTCTGGTTGTGGTTCCTTTATTCTCCATGTTCTAGTGCTTGAGGCTTGTTCCTTTGTCTGCCGAAACCTGCTCTTGCATTCAGAATCTTCATGACCGAAGTTATTACAAATAGAACATTCAATTTCATTTTCAAGGGCCGAAAAGTTGTTATAGGTCATTTTCGTAATTCCAGTGATACTTCTTTGTTTTTGAGCTTCTCTAGTCATGATTGTCTTATAGGCAACACATTGAGCTATTTTGTGACCAAAGTTATGGCAAGAGAAACATTGGCCATTGAAGAAATTTTGTGCGATTATCAAATCTACCAGCCAAAAGGTTTTCGTTTCTATTGTCATCCATTCTTGAAGCAAATTGAGAAGTTTTTACCTGTGGCTGGTTATAGCTTTTGTTCACCCTTAAGATGGATTGCCCCTGGTTTAGCTGGTAGTCTTTGTTTATTCTTGATGTAATTCGTCCATGTTTTACCTGGTGATCTTCATTGGGATTTTGCTCATTCCTCCTTGCTGCATCAAGATAGCTCTTTGAGGTGGATGCTTGAGATGTTTCCCCATTATACCCCGGACCTGTCTTGATTAGTGGAGAATGTTGTACATTGATAATCGCATCCAGAGTTTCAAATCCTTTAACAAATTTCAGATTAAGAGCCTTTGCTTTCTCAATTTATTTTCTAAGGCCAACAATTTCACATTCTAACTTCTCAAGGAATTTTTCTTTTTCATCAAGTTGAAATTGCAGAGTATCAATGATCACATTCTTTTCTTCTAAATATGTCTTGAGTCTAGAAATCTCTTCATCAAATCCATCCACATCTATAGCATCCATGTAATCATCATCTTCAAAAGCCATTAAAAGTTTATAGTTATTACCTTGTTCATCTTCATAACTATTTGATATACCATCACTGTCTTCATGAGTGTAATAGCTTTTCTTATTTGCATTCTATTTCTTGTTCCATCTAATAGGTTCCTTCCCCTTGTCATTCTTATCCTTATGAGGACATTTGGCAGCATAGTGACCTACTCTTCCACAAGCAAAACATTTGAAAGGTAACTTACCTCTGAATCTTCCAGTACCCTGTTGAAGATTTCTGACAAAATTTGATTCTTCTTCTTCTTCTGACACGTGTCCTGACTCATAGTACTCTCCTTTGCGTGAAGCCTTGAAGGCAGCTTCTCTCCTGTCTAATGGACCTCCTTTCCTCATTCCATAAGCAATTAGAATTCCGTGCAGCTGTGACATTTTAAGGTTTTGTAGATTCTCTTTTTCTTCTATTGCAGAAACTTTAGATTCAAACCTAGGGGACAAAGATCTTGGAACTTTTTCAACCACAACAACCTCTTTTATTTCTTCACCCAAATTTTTCATAAAATTAACAATCTCATCTACACAAAAAAAATAGTTAGCCACACTTTCATCATTGTACATTCTGAGATTTTCATACTGAATTCTGAGGGTTTGAAGTTTTGCTCATTTTACCTGATCATCTCTTTCATAGCTCAAAACAATCTTGTCCCATACTTCCTTTGCGGATTTAAACTGCATAGCCTTCACGAATTCTGATTGAGATAGACATCCTAGAAGAGTATTGACTGTCTTTGCATTTGTTTCATATTTCTTCTTCTTAGCCGGATCTGTAGGAGTTGTTGATGGAAAAGCATACCCTTTGTCTATGATATCCTAGACTTCTGTACCAAGAAATTGAAGATAGGCAGTATCTCTTACCTTCCAATATACGAAGATTGTCCCATCAAAAATCGGTGGCCTGATTGATGCTTCCCTCTCGTAGTTACTCATAATGATAGAAATTCCTTTAAGCGATCAAACTTCCTCAGAAGGACCTGCTTTGATACCAATTGTTGGAAATAATACTGAGAGGGGGGGTGAATCAGTATTATTAAATTCTTTTCAATATATCTTCTAGATTTATACTTTAATGTATTCTTCAGATATTGATCGTTAGTTTGTATATCAGTACCATATAATAATGAGCAAGAACAAGAAAAATAGATAATCACACCAAGGAACACCAGATATAAGGTGGAAACCCAATGTGGGTGAAAACCACCTACTGCAATATGTCTCTATCTTCTTTCAATTAGAAACTTCTTTTACAATGATTTTGCACTGGTGCAGTCCTTTACCATTACGAATGCTGCAACCTGCAGAGAGCTACAACCCTCTCTCATTTTCCAGTCTCTCCTAGAAGGGAGCTACAACCCCCTTTGCTCTTCTACTTCTTTAAGGACCACGTTTCATGAATTTTCAAAATGGATCCATGAACATCAAATAATCAACAAGTACATATGAATCACCCAATGTCCTTTTATAATCAACCAAGGAATCAACCAATAGCTTTTCAGAATGTAGTAACCAGAACAATAATTCCAGTAATCTAAACCCAGAACTCTTCAGCAATAGATAAAAGGCAGCCAACAAATATTTCAAGAAAAATCTGCAACTTCACCAATAGAAACCTGTGAATATCCACAGCGCTTCTATGTCTAAACTGCGTAGATCCGCAACTGATCCTTCTGTTGTTCTGTGTACCTTCGCACCTACTCCTTCTGTTGTACTGCGTACCTCTGGGCAGATCCGCACCTGCACTGTCTGCCTAACAGCATACCTACGGACATGGTCCTTATGTTCCTCTACGTACCTCCACATTGTGCCTTCTGCTGCGCTATGTACCTCTGCACCTGTGCCTTCTGCTTTGCTGCGTACCTCCGCACCTGCGCCTTCTGCTGCACTGCGTACCTCCGCACTTGCGCTATGGATCGCCTGCAAACCTCCGAATAGAGCCAATTTATCAGTCCTCCAATGTGCCATGAACTATCAGATCCACAGATCTGATCATGTGCTAATGAGATCACGACTTATCAATAAATCCGCCTTACAGTTTACAGAATTCTCCTTGATCTAGATCTAGCGTTATCAAACTAATCACCCAAAATTTCAAATCTTAAGATATTCAAAATTCAAAAAGGGTGTCTAGCCAAATGATCTCCTTCCCTTTGTATAAGCAAGCCTTTACTCAAACCATGGTCCAAAACCATAGGTATTCAATACTAGGAACCCAATACCTTGGATCAATACTTTTAGATGCAAAACCACGGTCCAAAACCATAGGATCAAACATGTCAGGCTAAATACCATGGACCATTCATAAAGATTCCCCCGTGTGGGCGCTTCTCTGCATTGGAGTGAGTGAATTTGATGTCTACACCTTTTAAATGGAGCACCTACGGGTATATCTGCACTTCTTGGTCGGGGTACCTGTGGGTTCGCACCTTTTCTTAGGCTCACTTGTGGGATCTCATTTTCTATGATTTGAGAGCTTGAACAGAGATCTGCCACTTGAGTGAGTTGCCATCAAGAACAACACCTGTGCCATAGCACCAAACCTGAATCATAATGCCAACACTGAGTTCACGTTGGGTTCACTAGATGTCGATAAGTGAAGGCAAGTGAAGAGATACAGCAAAGCCAATACAACAGAGCGTGCGCTACTATAGTAGCACTGAAGCCTCTGTTTCATTGTAAATTCTCAATATAATAAATCAAAGCAATTTATTATTAAAGAGACTAATCATAAATTTTAAAATCTAAAAGTAATACCACATCACTTTATTAAGGAGACCACAAATGCTTGATTAATAAGCAATCAAATTGGAATTAAAATTGATAAGAGAATTAGCTGTAAAATTGCTAATATCAGCCTTAGATTATATAGAGTAATCAACTAATTTATGCATCATTATCTGTATTTGGATCTGTCTCCATGCCTAAATCTGCTCAATCTGATGCTTGTTTTCCCCAAAAGAAAATCAACGATTATAAATGAAATCAATTAAATATGATAATGAAATTTAAATGAAAGTGGATAAAATTACAATAACATAGAGAAAAATAAGATTTTCCAATATTTTTTGTTAAGGTTATTTTTTATTAGAATTGGATTATGTATTTATAAAACACTATTTGATGTAATATTATATATGTATTTTTATTAAAAAAATTGATTAAGGTTAATAAATTTTTAAATATAAAAATTAAATGAGTTGAGAAATTATTTTACAAATCAATATGATGTGTGAGAGTGTTTCCTAGTCATAAAAGTTGAAATTTTGTTATATTGGTCAAACTAAAATAAAATAAAAAATAATTATATAAACATTTAAATAATATCTGCTCATAAAAAATTGCACGTGAAGAAATCGGATGCCTCTCAGCTCACATTAGATCGGTATTTAAGATGGATCTATATTGGTTCTAAATCAAATACAAGCATCTCATCAATAATTGGCCTATAATGTCAATACAATTATACCGAGAAATGAAAATTTCCACTAAAAAAAGTTTCCACGTGTATAGGACCAGAATCCTATTTTGTTCATATTATAGTACATCATTAGGGAAAAAATCATTACTTTTTAGAGAATATTTAGTGTTTTTCTTTACATTTCAATGGAGGAAAAAAATCCAAAATCACAAATCTAGAAAACGTTTTGCTATTTGGCATTGATTGTCCTCAAACTAACAACCTTAAAGGGAGGTTTTTCTAATTTTACTGCATTAAAAATTAATAATTTTGACTAAAGATTTCAGATTTGAAAAGTGTAAAAATGTAAAATTTATAATTCCAATTAATGCAAAAAAACTTAAAACAACAAATTATGAATATAAAGGTTTGTGATTCTCACTATTTTATTTTAAATAAGTGACAAAAACTAGCATCCAATCATACATGATGGTACTAGTGAAAAACAAGTATAAAGGTAGAAAAATAATTTGTAATTTTTTAAAACTATAAATTTTGAACAAGATTCTCACTATTTTTATTTTAAATAAGTGACAAAAACCAACATCCCAACATGATGGTAATAGTGAAAAAAGTATAAAGTAGACAAAAATTGTAATTTTTTTAAAACTATAAATTTATCTCTAACTTAGATTAAAGGATGAATATAATGGTTAGAAAACTAATTCAAAAGAAAATGTTTATACAAGCTTAGATTTTGAATAGTTGATTCAAAGTTATTTTGAAAATTGGAATGATAAAAAAGCTGGAATATTATTTGTTAAACAATAACAATAAAATTATTTTTCAAAATTAAAAAAAAACACTATAATCTGGAAAACTAAAAAGACATGATGCACATAAGCTCATAGGGTGTAGAGGAGATAATGATAGGGTGTTTTTCTAATGCACTCCATTGTGTAAAGGTCTCGAATTTGAAACTTCGTGAGCAAAAATCCAACCATGCTAAGGGCTAGTGTAACTTAAGCCAGTTGTGAGACTCGGGTGATTTTGACACCGTAGATGCCTTTGGTTCATGACTATTCAAGCCACAGGTTAGGTGTGTCAGTCATCTTAGGACTCACATTACCTAGCAAACAAAAAAAGAAAATAAAATACATGGTGGACATGGAAGATAGACTAGAACCCCTCATAATGAAAAGCCATTTCCCTTTAAATAAAATGTTTAAATGTATTTTTAAACTTTTTTCTTGGAGTAGATATAAATTGGAAGCATGCATTAGGATAAGTTTGAGGTCAAAATATGGGCCTCAAAATAAAAAATATACTAAGAAAATTAACTTTAAAAGAACCAAAAGGATTAAAATGATGATGTCATCCCCAGGAGAAAATATTTTGGAGGGAAAAGAAGAAAACTACTTTTTTTAATCGTAATGTTGGCTTATCCCCTTTTAGATTCACTCAAATGTCAAGAGTAGACACCCATTGGATACATAATTAAATTTCACGTCCAATGAGTACCTACTATGCATACTTCTGAGTAGATCCACACTGAAAAAGATTGAAAACACCACATTTTATATTTTCAATATTTTTCTATATGGATCTACTCAAAAGTGTGCAAAGTGGGTGCTCATTGGATGTGGAATTTAATTCTACATCTAATAGATGTCTACTCTTGATATTTGAGTGAACCTACAAATAGATAAATCAAAAATATAATAGAAAAAATAGTTCCCTTTCTTTTCTCTGAAAAGCCATAAGCCTTATTTTATTATTTCATTATTTTCCTTAGGAGACCCATTTTAGACCTCAAAATTCCCTAACATTGAGCATCTTAATTCATACCTATCCATTAAATTTTAACTAGTTTACTATATACTTCCTCTTCTGACTAGTCGAAATTAATTTTTTTAAGAGACTCGAAGGTTTGGGATTCTATTTTTCATTGGAAGAAAAATAACACTTTGATTGGAGAAACCAATGGATTCTACCAATCTCTGGTTTGGTTCGCCTCTGTCATCAAGGAATTCAAGACCGAAAATCGTTCTAACCTCTTATCTACCGTTTTAGAGCCTCCTTTATTGTTATATTAGGTTGGAATCGGTTCTAAGAGCTCCACCTCTGCTAATCTAGCTTCTTCTAACTTTGTATTTGAAATATGTAACGTCCTTCTCTAAGTCAACATTCAACTCATAGACCTATTCTCTAGAAATGGGTAAATTTAAGATTGCCTTGATAACAATCTTCTCCTCTCTAACAAAATGTTGATAAAAGAAACCTCCAAGAAAACCTATTCCTCCTCATAAACACCATTAATATTTATAACTAAGATATTTTGACCCAATTCCTTGAAGATGAACTTGGTTGACATATGAATCCAAAACAAAAGGTGTTAAAAACTCAAAAATGAAACAAAATTTATACTTCCCATTCTAACCCCACCAGAGTGTGATTATTATATCATTAGACATAAAATCCTAGTTACAAACAAGCTAGCTCTAGAACAAATTCCATGGTTTCTACTAGGTCCATGGTTTCTTATATCAAAAGAATATTTAAATGGTGAATTTCTACTTATCTAACGATAAAAAGCCTTTTTGGATGAATTCCTAGAACCCTCAAGTTAATAGATAGAATTATCATTTAAGAAAATTTGGGGATTCTCCTTGCTCCAAGGATCCCCTCTAGGGATTTTTCTCCCCTTATTTAATCTTTTCCATATCTTTGTGTTGATTAGGTCTTAAGAATATTTTTCTCCTTGCTAAACCTAATGTCGTTCTAAAACTGGTTCTTATTCCAAATCCCTTGGACAATTGTTAGCTCCCTTCCCCATTATTCCTTTCTTAGAATAAAAATTACCTTCCACTTTCGTTCAAATAGTTCCCACATGGACTAATGAGACTCAATCTCATACACAGTCCCTACAACATGGGGATGAATGCCCAAAAAAAAAGAGAAAAAACACATGATTACCTCCCCATAATTCTCAAGAAGTGCGGAAATTAGAGGTCTAGTTCATGGAATTTCAAGGAATAACTAAATCCTCCTTTAAAACAATCAATACATGCATGAGCGAGAATGTAAAGAAATCTCACATTTTTATTTGCCGACATTGGCGGTTCATCCTAGTTTTAAAATATGAATCCTAACTAACCCTAGGCCAAAATATGCAACCTGGAGCATAACCTAGAATAGGGCTCCAATATGCTTGACTTTGGTGATTTGGACTGCTACCAAAGGCATACATGTTCTAAAATATTTAAATCAATACCAAGCCCATAAAATTTGTGGTTTGTTCCAATGTAATGTCCTTGCCCAAAGCCATTTTTAACTTGGAGCTTCATCCTTTTACTTTTTTCCTCTTTGTTTTTCAGTTGTGATTAGCTTCCAGGATTTCATACTCTTTACCCTTTGCAACACCAAAATATACTCTAAGTCTAAGCTCTTTGCCACAAACAAAGTCCTAAATTAGAGTCTTATATCTAGCAATTGTTAAGAATGCTTTATCTACTTTTCAAGTAGGATGACATTACTATCCCTTCTAGGGGTATGGATTACAACATAAGCTAAAAAATAAGCTTGAAACATAGAAAAATAATTGGGATTATATCATTATATTTTTTGTCATCCATCCCAATGCATTTGGAGTTGAAAAAGTAGATGAATCAAAGTACAGGATTGTTTTCACCAGTGGGACCCAATTTGGTGAGATGGGGTCTCAAACCTTTCAGGAGCATTTAGATGCAGTAAACGACACTTTTTTTGGGTAAAACTTTACCAATTTAGTGCCACACCTTTTCATGTTCTTCTACACATAGATATATTTCCAACGACATAAGAAGCGCGTGAATCGAATTCCGTATGCAAAAGTTATGCCACTCTGAAGTTGAGCTTCTTGTTTTCACACCTATAATTCGGGAGGATGCCACGTGAGACCCCATTATTTATGGAAAAGAGGCTAGACACATTATTGTGATGTAAAAAGACTCTATAAGATTCTATATTGTAACTCTAGTTAAGAGTTAATGTAGTAACATTTAATCACTAGTAGGATATCGGGTTGTGATATAACTGGGCCACTAGGAGGAAGGGGCATTGCATTCCTTCGAGAGAATTTTGTTCCATAGCTGAGAAAATATAGCCAAGAGAGATAGGAGGTATAGCACATAGAGAGGACTTTTTCTATTATGAAACCAACTCACAAAAAGATAGAAAAGAGAGATAAATGCCTTAGAATTCAGCCTCTTCGAGGGGGCAACCTCCTTTACATTACACAAATGAATATTTTTTAGATGATACAAATGAAAAGACCTCCTTTCTATATATAGGAGTCTAAGGGTTCATAATATAATCAGAGCCAACATAATAATAATAATGTAAGGCCACAATAATAACAATAGTGGGCTTCTATGGGGCACAATAATAACAATATGGGGACTACATGGGTACAAAAATATAATAAGGAGTTGTACTAATAACAATAAGGGGTTACACTAGTAGTATACGGGCCTAACATGCCCCTCTCCTTCAAAAAGTGTTGTCCTCAATGCTTGAGTAGTTCTTGATGCTTTTGTATAAAATTCTTGTCCTCCCATGTGGAATCTTCAGCGGGTAAGTTCTTTCACTTGATGAGATACTCTGAAATTGATCAATTTTGTAGCTGTCGGGTTCTTATTTTTGTGACTGCTCCAGTTCCCAATATGATTTTCCTTCCTCTTAAATTTCTGACAATATTGTTTGAATTGGCATCTTCTGCAACTTTTGAATGAGTGTTCATACTTCTTCATCCTTCTTCCATTCATCCCTTACCTCATTTATTCAATCTGGTTGGATAATAGAAATAGCACAAAACAATGCTTCCACATCTTCATCCTTTCTTGAGAGTGCATCTGCAACCAAATTTTGCTTCCCTTTTCTATAAATGATGTCAAAGTCATAACCTAACATATTCGTGACCCATTCTTTGTATTCTTCTAAAGATAATAGTTATTCTAAAAATTATTTAGGACTATCATGATCCATTTTTACCTTGAAGTGTCTTCCCATTTGTTAAGGTCGTCATTTCTTAAGTGCATGTAGTATTGCCAACATTTCCTTCTCATAAATAGCTTGTTTGAGATGTAGCAGTAAAAATACCCAATCACCTACATCAATACATTTTTCATTATGATGTTTATCTACCCATTGTTTCATTCGATTTTGCACCAAAGTGGTGTTATCTTTTAAAAGTTGGAGAACTTGTTGTTGATGCCGATGTGATCTTTCACTGCTTGAACCTTTTTCTTCTTAATATTTCCTTCTATCTTGAGAGTTTGAGGAGTGGTAATTTCTTCCAATGCTTTACAAGATATGGCCAGATTCATTTCTTAATGCTCGATGTGATCTTTTACTTGTTGAATATTTTTTTCTTGATATGTCCTTCTATCTGGATAGTTTGAGGAGTGGTAATTCAGGCCAATGCATTACAAGATATGGTTGGATTCATTTCTTCTTTCTTGATGTGATCTTTCATTTCTTGAACCTTTTTCTCCTTGATATGTCCTTCTATCTTGGGAGTTTGAGGAGTGGCAATTCTTGCCAATACTTTACAAGATATGGTCGGATTCATTTCTTCTTTCTCTGGGTTTGGGTCCTAGCATATATCCTCTTCTTTTGATGTTTCTTGATCCTTTTCTTCCTCCTCTTCATACTCTATGTAAAATAATTTCTTCTCAACACACTAATGACCTTTAGTGGTAGAATTCTTTGTTGCCATAATTTTTCTTTCCACTTTGTAACAAAGCCCTTTTTCTCTTTTCTCTTCCAATTGTTGTGGTGTTGCTCTAAAGAAGGTGTTGCTATTTGTATTCTCATGATGTGCTATAATTTCCTCAATGAAAATTGACCTCGTAACAACTTGTTTACGAGAACAAAGCCCTTTATACCATAAAAATTGATCTTGTTCTAAATATGAAGATGCAATACATACCTTTTGTAATAGTGGTACACCATGTAGATCAAAATATTTCTCCATCTGTAGTATCCAATTTACTAGGTCCTTGCCATCAAACTTCCTCATCTCGCTTTTTCTTGATTTTAGGAGCTCGATATTGCAACGATTGTAACTTTGTACTTTTAGATCTTTAAGTTCTGAAATTGCAACCTGCAGTAGCCCTCTGTGTCCTCTTTCCAATGCCATGAGTTTGATCGAATTTAGATTCTCCAAGAAATATTTATGAACAATCTCCCAAGATGACCTGATTATATACCTCTTCAGAAGAGCGAACTTGTATGAAGTGTCACGTGTCACAATTTTAACCTTAGGCTCTGAAAACTATATACAAGCAGCTACATTCCGTCCTCTTTCTTAAACTTCTTACGAAATTTCAATCTGATTCTCAAAACAAAAGTTATGACTATTTTCCCAAGGTCACTTGTTTGGAATGTAATTCAGGAGCCTGCAAAAAGACCAAATTCCTCAGATCATATTTCTGCAAATATAGCCCGAAAAGCTTTGAAATTCGGACCTGAGGTTCAACATGATTTCATCTCAAATGGGTCTTTTTTTTCCACTTCTGAAATGTCACAGAAAAAAATTATAGCGAAAATTCCACGATGACCTGTTTGGAGCAGCGAAACCCTAGAATCCAAAGCTCTGATACCAAATGTTATGAAACGAGCTCAAAAAAAGATAGAAAAGAGAGATAAATGCCTTAGAATTCAGCCTCTTCTAGGGGGAAACCTCCTTTACATTACACAAATGAAAAATTCTTAGATGATACAAATGAAAAGACCTCCTTTCTATATATAGGAGTCTAAGGGGTCATAATATAATCAGAGCCGACATAACAATAATAATGTAAGGGCACAATAATAACAATAGTGGGCTTCGATGGGACACAATAATAACAATATGGGGATCACATGGGTACAAAAATATAATAAGGGGGTTGTACTAATAACAATAAGGGGTTACACTAGTAGTATAGGGGCCTAACATTTTCACTGTAGCATCTCGCATACCACATGCATTACTTCTTTGTACCTGTAACCTTATTTTCCAGAAAAAGAAAAAGAGTGAAGTAGCCTCACGACATATTATGCATGAAAATACCACTTAAATGACTCAACCATAGTTAACAGTCTAGATCTATTCAAATAATTTAAAAACCTTTAAATGACATCTTTGAACCAAAAAAAAATAACAGATATGCATTGTTTTACTTAGCCTTTTACTACCCCTTAATCCATCTCGAAGATAGAGATGGTCATGTTTGAGATCCCATTCTACGTCGTAAGACTATATTTCCACTTGTGACTTCATTAATGTTGCATTTGAACACTACTTTGTTCGCTGAAACTCCACAAGTTCGTGTGATGGGTCTGTATGGAATGGACAAAGTTGGAAAGATATCTTTCATCAAAATAATCTACAATACCTACAATGTTACTGATGTATACATGATATTGTGATTTGGTTCATATTTTCCTAAAATTGTTTGGAGAATCAACTTATACATAGAATTAAATAAAGAATCAACTTAGATATAGAATGAAAAAATTTCTATCTATACAGTTTCATCTATATCTAAATTGATTTTTCTCTCAACAATCATGAGAGACCATGTCCAAATCACAACATCAAAGACATCAATAACTTTGTAGTTATTGTAGATTATTTTAAGAAAAAAAATTATCCAACTCGACCATTCCGTACACACCACTCATGTGAACGTGTAGAGGGTCTATTAAGTGTTAACTTTCTAGTAGCATACAAGACTAGAGCAATTTTCAAACTAAGAACTACTTCCAATGATATAATTTGACTTCTTTTAAAACATTCCAATCATTAAGGAATTTTACTTGAGAATTTGAACCATTAACAACTGAGGAACAATAGAGATCACAATAAAATAGTAAGACAAGAGACACCAAAAAGTTTGGTCAACAAATAGGGAAAAACCACAAAGGGAAATCTGAACAAGCTTCCCTTATGAGAGAATCTCACATTCAATCCAATTTGGACATCAATCAAAATAACATATCTTTGAAAAGACAAATAGACAAGAATCGACCATAATGATGACCTCCCATAAGTGCCACACCAACTCTCTAACAACCTTCGTATATCCACAAGGATATGTTCCATAGACCCTCATATATGTTATAGAGACAATGAGCCACAAGCCTGCATAGTTCCATAGAGATATAGTGCCTCAATCATGCATTGTTCCACTTAATATATATACCGTAAATTCACACTTAACCATAGAAGATATATGCCTAAAATCTCCATAGGTTCCATAGATAATCTATATCAGTCTTTGCATATGTTCCACATATAATCTTTCTCATAATTCGCATATGTTCCACAGAGATTAGGAGCCTTAGACAACTTGTATTAGCCTCAAATAAATGATTCAAACTATGCCTTGAAGGAGATCAAATCTACACAATACATAGTTATTTGTCCATGCGAATAGGTATGTCTCTTGGGTAGGTGGACTTGATCTTGGAGGTGCTTACTTGAGCACTTGTGAGGTACTAAAGCAATAAATATAAATTCAAATATTCTTTTCCTTTTCAAGGAAATAAAAAATTCCTTTTACAATTTTATTTTGACAAATGCATGATCATGCTTGAAATAATAAATCTCTCTCTTTGAAAATACAAATCAGAGCTATAATTTTTCAATACTCTCTCTTAGCTAGGTAGGTATTTTTCATTCTCTCTCAAGATCAATCTCCAATCCAATCAACTAGCCTCTTGAAAAATGACCTAACAAATATCTGATGTACAAGTATCATCATAAGGAAAGGTTCATAGCATCAAGTTCATCCCATAAGCCAAAGCCAATGGAATCAAAGTTAGAACCCAACTAACTATGGGATCAATTAACATCGTTCATGAGGCAAAACTTTTTAACCATATGAAATGCTTTCTCACTCAATCACAATGACCCAAGAGAGTAATCAAAGTCAATCTCTCTGACCATCTCACTAGTCTCTTAGTCAAAATCAATGACCTAACAAAGAGAACAAAACATCAATATCCCCAACCAGTCTCTTGGTCTCTCAGCATACAATGACTCAAGGGAGTGGATTAAACTCTCTAACCATGCGAACGGTCTCCCAGTCAAACCCAGTAACCTAAGAGAGTATACAGGTTCCATCTCCTTGACCATAAATAAGGGTCTCTTGGTCAAGATCAATGACCTAAGGGAGCAATCCCTATATTAATATCAAAATCCCTTACTATATAGTTTCTCGGACCATGACCCAAGGGAGGAATCCTGATCTCAATGTCAAAAGGCTCAATCTCCCTGACCATATGGTCTCTTAGTCAAATGTGATGACCCAAGAAAGAGTAATCAAAATCAACATCCCTAACAAATCTTATTGGTCTGTCAGTCAAACACAATGACCTAAGGGAAAACTCCAAGGTTCATAACCAACCTCCCTAACCACAAGGTTTCTCAGTTAAACTCAGTGACCTAAGGGAGTAACTAGAACAATCTTCCCAACCATAAACCATGGATTCTCAGCAAAGCCCAGGGAAGATTCATGATGTTATTGAATCAATGCTTTGTCTATCCAAGAGAGGGATTCTCAATCATTCTAATATTCTATTAGGAGAAAACAAACTTCATACGGGCTAGTGGATTTTTCAAAACATCATCAACTTTCTCACCAATAGTAATGTAATTGAGCCTCACAGCTCTTCTTTAGACAACATCCTAGATATAGTGATACTCGATAGTCAATGTGTTTCGAATTGTCATGAAATATAAAATTCTCATAAATATTCAGAGAACTTTAGATATATCATGATTGATTCCAACACCTAGTAAAAAAATCAAATAGTTTTAGAAGGAAAATTGCTTCACAACGGGATGAACAATAAACTATATATATTTAGTTTCAATGATGCTAAATGCACAATACTCATCCACAATATTTGAGCTATGAAAACATCCAAAACTGTTATTCAAAAAAGCCAATCCAATCAAAATATGCAAATCTATGCAACAAATAGTTCAATGAGCCAATAAGCAATATCAAACAAGTTAGTAATAGAGTCTCTCAACTTCTTTAAATTTTTTATCATGGAGGTGTCGACGGACTTGTTGTCCATCATGCCAAATTTTTTAAGGATCTCAAAAGGGATTTCAATAGGCTTATGCCACACTTTCAATCCCATATAGTAATTCATTAGGTAGAGATCCTTCAATCACATACCTCTTACACTAGATAAAGAGGTCCTCAGCCTCAGTTAAAAATAGATAATCAAAACCATGGGACCATCTTCATAAATGGATCAACATTTTTCTAAATAGCCATTAATTCGAGAGTACCATAGTGTGTTTTAATTCATATCATTCTCCCTCTTATTGAGGTACTTCTAGCCATCTTCATCTTGGAAGTCACAACTAACTACTTTTCAACATAGATCAAATATTCTCCTTCTTAGTTCATATCTCTACACAAGTTTTCTTGTACCTTTCCTTTCTAAGTTCTTTCATTATTTCCATCCGCTACTACAGTTGTGGAAACATTCATCATGTACTTGCAATCCTCACTAAGAGGGCATGGAAGAACAATCACAACCAAGAAAGATATACAAAGACAAGAGACTAATAGAAAGAACAACAATAGTAATAAACAAGAAAGATAAATATAAAGTACTTATATTTTAAGAACATGTCGGCTCCCTCTTGAACTTAGCCTTCTTGCATCCAACTTGAAAATCAACCTCGTCCACATCATCATCATCATGTCTTTCTTACGGGAGCTAGGATTTCCTCTTTTAGTGGAGTCCAATACTAGGGGTTTATGCAAAGACCCTAGATCTTTCTTGTTCAAACCCATTTGCATACTAGGGTTTACAAACCTTCCATGTGACATTTTTTCATAAATAATATTTAGTCAAAATAACTTTAATTCTTTAAAAACATTCATCATTTTAGCATTCAAATACTTGACTATTGCTTTAACATTATTAAATGTGAGCCTTTTAACTTAAACACATAAGTTTTGTTGTAACACCCTCCTCCCAAATCTACCCAAGTAACTGGCCAAGGTAAACATGTGACGAGAATTTACTATGATATGATTGAACCTCCTAAGTCATGTTAAGGAAGTAGAACCACTAGAAACACACCATACATACCTTCAACATCAAAAATAAGACTCCTAAGAACCAACCCAACATTTCTGCTAACCAGCCCCTAAGCCCTAATGAGTTTTTAAGCTATTATAAAGCTAGACGTTCCCATGCTATGGGCATGCCAGCATCCAAAGATCTTTGGATGCTCCCACAAGCCTACATGCATGCATATAGGGACTATTTCTAGTAAACCTGTGCCAGAGTCCCCAAGATTTAAGGCACTTTTCAAGCCCATGTTTCTCACCACTACCTATAACTTGTTGTAACTTCTGGAACCCATTAAACACTTGATGGCAATACTAATAAACCAAAAAATAAATCCATGACTAAGCCTGACCATCCCCAACCACGACTGGCATTATGTCAAACACTTGGCATCAATGCAATCTATATGTTTGGATACAAGAAAGAGAATGAATGACTGAAAAATATTATGAGACATGACAAGAAGGATCACCACCATCTCCCTTGGGTGGTTATGACATCAATTAGGTATTGCATCCATCATTTTAACAATTACATGTAAATACATGAAATAAACATGACATGAACTAGTCAATTAACTATGCTTATAATGAACATAAAACCATGAAAATCAAAGTGAGTTAACCACAATTAAATCCACATATAAATGAGTACAAAAGAAAGATAACTTACCTTTTATTAAACATCAGAAAATTTGACTAGGTATGGGACTACCACGTTCCACCTGACCAAAGACATGGCTAAGCCAAATCTCTCTTCAGCCAGTGACCCTGGTGTCAAATACCAAGCATGAATGTGGGATCTCATAAAACACATCAATCAAAACCGTCTAGGGCTTCCATATGCCAAACCACCTCAACCCATCAAACAATGATTCCACCTCGTGGTCCGACATCACAAAACTATCAGTGGATTGGTCTCTACCCAAGCTATCAAGAGCTGAAGAGAATTTGTTCCAACCCAGCTTCTAGGATTAGTAACTCAACCCATAACTTATACAGGGTCCCAAAGCATTTGTCCAACCAAGGCTCCAAGACTAGTAACTCAACCCCCTAAGGGCTAGAGAGCATTTGTCCAACCAAGGCTTAAGGACTAATAACTCAACCTAAGCCATTACAAGGCTTTAGAGCATTTTTCCAACCTAGGCTCCAGGAATAATAACTCAGCCCAAGTTGTTACAGGGCTTCCAAAGTGTTTGTCCAACCAAGGCTCCAGGAAATAATAACTCAACCCAAGCTAAAGGAAACATGAGAACCAACTGGAAAAACAAAGAAATAAACCCACAACACCATGGCTATCCAGGAAATTGAAAGGCTAGGAAAATCCTTTGTCAATCCAGCAAATCATCCATGCCAAAGACAAATCAAAACCAAGAAACCACATGCATGTGCCATGCTTGCAAAAACTAGCAAGGAAATCATACATACCACTCGATACCTATAACTAAATCTAGTTGTGGTTGTTGATCGTGATGTCATCTTGCACTTTCCGACTCTTCATTTTCCTTCTTGCTCCAAAAATCCAAGTATGCCACACTCTCTAAGACTACTCCAAGAAAAATCTAAGTGTCCCAAAGTATGAGAGAGAGAATAGAGAGAGGGCTCCAAAACTGAACTGACCAAGCTTACGCACTGATCCTCATAAGCCTTTTTATTAATGAGGGCTTCATTTTCTTCATTTTCCATTATTTTCCTTCAATCAGCTTGCACTTTCCGACTCTTCATTTTCCTTCTTGCTCCAAAACTCCAAGTATGCCACACTCTCTAAGACTGCTCCAAGAAAACTCTAAGTGTCCCAAAGTATGAGAGAGAGAGAATAGAGAGGGCTCCAAAATTGAATTGACCAAGCTTACGCAATGATCCTCATAAGCCTTTTTATTAATGAGAGCTTCATTTTCTTCATTTTCCATTATTTTCCTTCAATTTCCTCCTCACATGGAACCTGTGGCCTTTCACCTTCCCTTTCTCCGAATTTCCTTTATTTTCATAAATAAAATGCCAATAAATTCCTCATGCCTTTCCAAAGCCTTTGCCATTGCCTTTGCCAATTTCCATACCCATAATAAACTGAATGAACACCCACTAAGATGTTTTTCCCACCATTTAGCTTGAAATACCAGTGCCATGACTGTGGTCTTATATATTTTTACATGGAATTTTAACCAAGGTTGTTACATCTGCCAATTGCACATCTCTCTTGAGAGATCTTAAATTTGAAAGACGACATGGCCTCTTCATGCAATTATACATGAAATGTATATTTTCTGTGCAAATAATACTTGGTGACAATTTTCAAATAAATTATTCCAAAAATTTGATACTTGTCACTTCATATCTTCAAAGATTTGATTCTTGCATATAAGCTTTCTTCAAATATTAACAAGCTCATCTTATTGAGAATTCCTTTTTCCTTCAAAACTTGAAGGACTTAACACTTAAATAATTTCATATGATGCTTCTGAACATGATTTACAACATCATCATAGACGTCTCATATTTCACTTGTGTGATTACAGCAATAATGTCATTCTACCTTGACATATATATTTCTCAAAGCATGGAATTTTTCATGTTTGTCCCAAAGGATTTCTACATCAAATATATCAAGACAGAGCTTTCAAAATAATTTATGGAAATACATATCACATATCAAACCTTAGATTTGTAACTTGGACTTCTATCCTAATGAAATATCTAGGGGGATATCAGGTCAACTCCTGGCGAATCATTTTTTCCTTCTTTTATGAATAGAATAAATACCCCTTTAAGCTTTCATCAAACTTTTGAATCGATTTAAAAACTCGACTCTTTTAGAAGACAAATTCATAAATTAAGATATTCAGTTTAGGGGGAACAATTAAGAGACTTGCAGCCTATATGAAGACATCTCAAACTCATCCACTTGTTGAGGAGACCTATGTATGTAAGAAAGACAAACCAAATAGAAAGATAAGCTCATCCTCTGGCTGCTAGCTTCATGGTTACAATGGATCAACTTTTGAAAAGAATTTAGCTTTAGAACATCATTTTTCTTCAAGGATTTCACCAAGGTGTGATTCAAATTCTTTATTTGAGGAAGAATAATCACTTCTTAAACTCTTCATCATGGTTCATGTTGTCTTTTCAAATCGCACCAATAACACATGTGTTGTAAGAGAGATAGAAAGCCCCCTTGAGACAGCCTTTAGGTTGATTGTAGACCAGTGCCTCGAACATATTAAAGAGAGGAGTTCCTTGGAAGATTATGAGTGGGGTTTCAATTGCACTCGAATTGTCACGTAATAAAAATAATAAGAGGGAATTGGCTCATTAGGCCTTCATTAAGGTAGACTCAAGCCAACAGATGGATCCAAATGCGAGGGGTATATTGGAGAAATCTAGAAGAGAAATGTCTTCTCCTGGTAACCGACACACAACAATGAGACAACTCAATACTGAAGTTTTAGTAATGGTGGAGAGGAGGAAGGAAGGAAGGAAATAGATGCATAGGGTTGTAAAAAACAGAATCCTAAGCAACAATGTTCTAGTAGAAAAATGGATTTCGATGTATAGGGCAGTAAACAACACATAATCCTAAGAAAATATTTTCCAATAGAAATATGAAGGAGGAAGGAGGTGGAATGATAGAAATACTGGAGGACTTATTGAGGTTTCATGCCTATAACATGCGTACCTCTATCACCAAATAGTGTGAGAAAGGTTGTGTTCATATAGGTACTACTGGTTAATCCAATAACACAAGTAAATCCATAGTTACTACAGGTATTGTAGGCTATTGAGTAACACAAGTAAATCTATAATATGCAAAGGCACTGTTCTCTATTTAGCAGCTACAGTAAATCCATGAATTAAGGAGAAACCAACAATCTCATTACATTATTTCAGAGAAGGAAGAACAACTTATTAAATGAGATTACAGAAGGGAAAACATACAACACATCGATCATGCTTGGAATCACCAGAGAGTTTCATTCATCCAATATGAATCTAGCATACCTTTCCATAACATCCAACACCACATCAGTCAAGTCCACCATGAATAAGCAAATAGAACCAAAATGGCATCTCAGAATTCAGACCGATCGGGTGAGAAATTTTGGAACCAGCGAACCCTTGTTAAAGTGTTACTTCCCCCTTTTGTAAGAAGAGGGGGAGTTGGAATTACAATTTACAAAATATCTTAGCCAGAGCTCCAAATTTCCTTCTAGACTAGTTGTCTCGGCCTATGTAAGGTGTTGTTGCCCAAAACAATTACAATCGGGATTCGATCCCCTCTTGGAAATAAAGAAACTATAGAATAATGAGAAAGAGAAGGAAAACAAAAAGATGATAGAGGAGGTTTCCCTTTGATGTTCCTCTAGAGACGCTTGGTCAAGCCATGCCTCTATCATGATGCACTTCCCCTTCTGCCCGACTGATTTCTGTCAATTTTGCCTTAACCGCTTGAGTAGCTCATTCACTAGGGTAGGGTGTGGGTCGACTATGAATTCCTTTCATGGAGTGTATATGGAGTGTGTTCAGGTAGTCCTATACTACGAGATAGAGTGGGGCACCATGCCTTTCCATTAAGTCTTCCTGAGTCCCCCTTCGCATACTGATCTACCACCACACCATACTTCATTCACTACTCCAGCTACCCACCCATATGCCTTCAATGCCCTATATTGTGCTATCAGGATTGTAAGGCAGTGAGACTTTTACTTTTGAAAGCGTTGCAAAACGACAGGCTTTGATGCTCCTTGGCCCCCTTCATTTTAGCCCCTTATGCATTTGTTTTCTAGGGGTTGCAACCAATGGCTTAGCCTTCAAGCTTTGGGACCTTTAGAACTGTGTTAGAGGGTCTTTTTCCTTTGTAACACAAAATCCTGCACTTCTGTGCTTTCTAATGATTGCCACTAAGATTTCCATTTGAACCCTGTGATCGTTGATCTGCAGGGTTGGGTCCACCAGAGGTATCGCAATCGCACCACAGGAGGGGAAATACCCTTTAAATTTTCTCCATAGCATGGGCCAACTTGTCTGGATGCAAAATCCTCATGAAGTAGAACAAATAAAACATCACTTTCGGGAGGATTTCCTGCATATCGCAATAACTGGCTGGGAGAGACTGAGGTGTAGGAGTTCCTTAGCCTATGTGATCATCGATCGTGGATCTGTGGGGGGGGCGACATCATTACTACCACGATTCACCCTATGAGTGGTGACACGTGTCACTTGGAAATGACCCTATAATACCCTTGAAAATTCTAAAATTGAGTGACAGGTGTCCTCCATATGGCTACATCACTTCTGTACTACCACATCATTGATGGCATCAGCTTCAAAGTCATACATAGGGCCAGTGGGATTGTGCCACGTGGATTCTTGGAGGAGAGAGAAATATGGCTGCCCGTTCCTATTTTTGCTTGAATTTCCTTTGTTAAATGATTTCGGTCTTCCCCGATGATTTAACATTGAGGGCCTGAATTATCGGTGATTTGTTTTATTGGCTTGTTCACCCCCCCACCACAATTCCTTAAGGATGGCCTACCCGGGGTTGCGGTATTGTGGAGCTACAGTACTACAGGACTGCGAGGCAGAAAGATTGTAGGACTATGGGACTTCAAGGTTGCGGGGCTGAGATATAGCCGATATGCGAGATGCAGTATGCGGGATGTGGGATTGTGGGACTTCCCACTGTGGAATTGTGATATGGGAGATTGCAGGATTTACTATGATTTTGCGAGATGTGTGATTGTAAGACTGCGAGACTTGTCCACCACTGATATACGGGATTTACTGTGCTCGGGGCCCCTGACATCCGATATGCAATTTTCCTTAGTATTTGGTCCTTTCTTTCTTGCATTCTAGGTTTTCTAAGGTTATCTTTAATCTTCTTTAACTTCTATTCCAAAAGTTCAGTTTTTGACTTACATATACTATTGGAAAGATCTTTCTGAGCACTGTGAAATGGAGGGGGTCCAATTAAGCTCTGATAACATTCAATGGCTTGGTAAATGGCTTCAAATTCACTACTCTTTTGCACTCTTTTCACAGCTGCAAGCATATTTAACAGTGAGTGACAATAATTTCTTTAACTTTTCCACAATAAGTCCACTTGTAACATATTGGTTTGGGTCTGCAAGATCTTCAAACCACTTGTATTTTTTTCCACTTATGTGGACTTTAGTGATACCCTCTTTCTTAAGAATGATCATCCATAGATCTCTACTATAAAAAACATATTGCTAATGTAATGCAAATTTTTTCAAAAATATCATACTTCAACCTTTCAATATAAAGATCACATGATTCCCTTTATATGTTATGAGTTACTTCTTGATACATGACTCAACATCTTGATAGCACTAATATTAAATTTGTAAAAAACAATGTCTTTATTTTTTGTTTATAATACATTAGCTCGAAAAATTTCTTTCCTTTGAAAATACTTATGACTATAGATCAAGAGTATCATGTGACTCCTTTCAAAACATTAGGGAGTTGATGATTAATATTACTTCCATTGAACTGGAAATCACTAGATTCAGGGGAGAATATTGATGTAAATCTGAACACATACTTATATTCATTCTTTGATGAGAAGCCTAAGAATGTTGCTAAAGGAAATGATTCCAAGTGAGTATACTCAAACAAAATTGCAAACATACCTTATGCTTATATATTTTCTACCTTCGACTGCTCTTTTCATAGGCACGGCTTTAGGGTATTGATTGAGCTATAAATATCTAGACTTCTTCAAACTTGTTGAAGCTTCTTGACCTTGGAACAATGACTCATATTTAGTTCATTCTTTGTGACATCTTATGTAGAGAATGGGACATGCTTCGATAATCAAGGTGTAGCCAAAAATAAAAGTAGTTTGTATGCTTCCTTCATAATGGTGGATTGCTTCAGCCTTTCCAGGATCTCAGCATTTAAGGAGGTATGAACATTTTTCTTTACTTATGTTTCTTTTTAAACACTTGAATAGGACATGAGACAAATTCTCATCTTTGCTATAGTTTACATTGATTAAATTGATTAATTCTAAGGCTTCTTGGATTTCTTAGATCATTCTATGACCTGTTTATAATTTTTAGAGATAGCTTACTACCTTTGACTGCAATATTTTGGTAGTCTTATTGAATTTGAAATAGAGGCATTTCATAGCATAAACTAATGCCCTTTTAAAGCTTAACTTGGATGGTTTGAGAATATTTCATCCATTGAGACTTTTCCCTACTTGCAAAAAATATTAATGTATTCCATGGAGATTCATATCTTATGGACAAATATATGACACAAAATTCTGATTTTTTGGCCTTCTTTAATACTTATGAGGTCAACCTTTGGATCTTTTGAGGATTTTCAGCCCATAGGACAGACCTTGACTAAGGTTTAGTTTGAGATTAGATTCAGATCTGATGAGATAGTAATATCCCTTTGTCCTATTGAGACTTAACATCCATAAGTTAACTTTTTTTCATATGAGCTAAATCTAGATTGAAACAAAAGATGAATTTGGTTTAAGGTTGCTCTTAAACTGTAGTTTTGAAATTGTGTTGATTTTTATCGCTTATAAGACTAGAGAAAGTTTCAAACTGATAAGTACTTCCAATGATATAATTTGACATATTTTAGAACCAATCATTAAGTAGTTATACATGAAAATTTCAACCATTAACAATAGAGAAATAATAGAAATCATAGTAAAACAATAATACAAGAGACACAAAAAATTTCAGTCAATGACTAGGGAAAAAACCCAAAGGGTAAAACCCAACAACCTTTCCTTATGAGATAATTTAAAATTCAATCTAATTTGTACATAATTTAAAATAACATATCTTTGAAAAGACAATTAAATGAGAACTGACCAACATGATGTCCTCCCACAAGTGGCAAGCCAACCCTCTAACAACCTTTGCATATCCATAGATATATGTGCAACAAACCCTCACATATGTTACAAACACCATGAACCACAAGTCTTCTTATTTACACATTTATATAGCACCTCATGCTTGTGTTGTTTGACATAAGATGTATAGCACATATTCACACTTAGCCATAGTCTCATATTTGTAGAGGTTCCACACATAAACCACCTGAAACTTCACATATATTCCACATATTATATTCCTTAGAATTTTCGTATGTTCCATATAGATTAGGACCCTCAGAAAGCTCATATAGCCTCAAAAAATATGTTTTGAAATTTTCATTGAAGGAGACGGAATAGGCTCAATATATAGTTATTGGTCCAAGCGAATAGGTGTATCTCATAGGTAGGTTGAATTGATCTTCAGGGGCGACTTGAACACTTATGGGCTAGTATAACAATAAATCAAAATCAAGATTTCCTTTTCCTTTTTGAGGTAATGAAAAATGCCTTTTACAATTTCATTTTGACAAATACATGATCATGCTTGAATCAATAAATTTCTCTTTTGAAAATACTGACCACCACTATAATTTTTTAGCACTAGGTAGAGTCTCTACTAGCTGGAGAATTACTATCTCCTATAGCTGGAATGATGAGACAATCTCATGAAAAATCAGTGTGAGGGTCTCTATAGAGGCAATGAGATTTGAGAGTTACAAAAGAGGTAATCTGGATATCATTATTATACTTGGGAAAGATCAATGAACCATTTCCATGTATCAGGTGTTCTTGTGCATCTCAAAATCCATTTGTAGGTACTTGTGAAATTGTTGCCTAGTTAGACTACTCTTTGAAGGAATTGTTTAAGCAAGCGACAATTTTTCTGAGACAACGATTTTCTCGTCAGAATCTAGCAATATTGTTTTTTCAAAAAATCTAAAACTAGTGTTTGAATCATTTTTTAATGGTAAAAATGGATTCAACACCTTCAAGAACCCCTAGAGTGCCTGAAATTCTAAAATTTGACAGTTGTAACTTGTATTTAAAAAAAATGTCGGATTTCATCAAAATCGTGTTGAAAAAACCATTCTTTTCTAGGAAAAATCATCACCTATTTATACTATGCTTTATCGTATATAGCATGAGTTTATTTCGATCAAACTAAACACTCTCCTCATTTTTCAAGTGGGTGCCACTCACAAAAATGTGAAAACACAAACAAAATATTTGCAAATCAAGCCATGAATGATGTGAGTTTTGGAATTTGATAAAGAAATTTTTCTTTGTTTGACAGTGACATCTTGAATTAAAGTCCTAAATCAGGTGAATTATGCACATCCATAGTTTTTTTTTTTTTTGGCTTGTCGACAAAGAGGAGTCGTTGCCACATGGTTCTACTCAATCTCTTAGCTTAAAAAATCAAAGAAATGTATTATTTAAGACATAGATTGTTTTCTTTTAAAACAGTGAGAAAACCTATCATAACTCAGTTTTCAAACTAGTAACAAGGGAAACTATATATGGTTGTTATCCGCAAATGCACGTTGCTTCATCATTGTTATTCAAGGAAAACCATGCCACTCTGAATGACCCATTGGTGGTCCATAAGGGGGAAGGCTTTCACTCCTACTAGATGTCTCTTAGTCTTTAGTTGTTAACTTGCTTCCTTACATTTTAGGAAGAGGAGATCTTAGGCAAGCAGAAGCAGTTTCAAGCTATACTCCAGGCCCATAAGACATAAATTGTTAATTTTAAGTTCTTAGAAGTACAAAATAAAAGAAATTCAGTATTAAAGAGATTATGTAAATTTTAAGATGTACAAGTAATACCACATCACTTTATTAAATAGATAAGATGTCAATTTTATAATGGTCGATTAATTAGTGGTCACATATCATTTCTTTTATTATTAAAAATTATAAGGGATAAAAATTAATAAGAATGTTCACTATAAATTTTCTAATATCAACCTTCTATTATATTTGAGTTTGGCTTAATCAATAAATGAAATCAATTAGTGTGATAATGAAATTTAAAAGAAAGTGAATAAAAAGAATTAGCTAAGGGAAATGAGTTTTTTCAACATTTTCTTATAATATTATTAGTCCCTTCCGAGGGAGGAATATAACAATCGATTTGTCAATTGACCCTTATTAGTTTAGCATTGACTAGTGCAAATTATAATGTTTAACTTTAGAAATGAATACAATAATTTTTATTATTATTGAAAAAAATTAGTTAACATTTAATTGAACAAAAATTTGGATCCCTTATTTCAGGCTTAGTGCCATTTGTCCCATGTAACCAATAAAGTTTGCTAACCCTGAGCACTCAGCGGTATTCACAGGAATCATGTTGTTGGAAAAAACTTTCTAGGATGATCTTGTAACCCAAGTTCAAAATAGACTACAACTATCACTAATGAAAATAGATAAAATTTTCTAACCCTCTTGGTTGAGTAAATCTTTAGTTGAGTTTGTTAATGTAATCATTTTCTAGTTTTCTTACGTTCATTTATGAGTTTCCTTTTGGTTTTATCTCATATTTAATATGATTTTCTTTGATGTTTTGTATGTCATTGTCCTTAGTATTGTGCAGTTTAATTTTCACTATTCTTTATCATATTTTCTTTGGAATTTCACACACTCAAGTGAAACTTCCATATATATGAATTTCCTCCGTGCTTTTGGTTATGGTGTAGTTGTTTGAAGATATAGAATTGCACATGGAGTTTAAGAATGTCAGACTGGGTTTTGGTAACTCCACGAACATATGTTTCCTATTAAGGATAACTTTAGTATATACAAATAGAGGAGAGACTCTTGGGATTCATATCCCAAGGTCTCTTCATATTCTTCCTTTTGGATGTACATATTTACAAATTTTTTCCCAATCTGTGAGGATTAAGTGTCAAAACTCCCCGCCTTAATTTGGAGGGATGTTTGTAAGTTCGAGCATCATTCTAAATCTTTCAAAATTTTCTCTTATAAGGACTTTGGTGAAGATGTCTACAATCTACTAATATGTGGAACAATGGAATAAGAGAATAGTCTTGGCCTCAACATGATGTCAAATAAAATGTTACCTTTTATTGATATGCTTGGTTCAATCATGGAACTTGGGATTCTTGGCCAATTTTATTGCAGAAATGTTTTTAATTAAAAGAGGAGTATAATGCACATTTTTCTCCTGCAAATCTTCAAGACTTTTCTGAAGCCACATAATCTCCTTAGTTGCTTCTGCAACTTCCACAAGTTATGCCTCTGTTGTAGAATCTGTTGGAACTAATTATTTATGTGACCTCCAAGAGACAACTCCTGATCCAAGACTCATAACATAACTTGGAGTAGATACTCCATTGTTTTTATCTCTGTCAATCTCTGAATCAAAATATCTAATCAAGCTCAAGTCATCCATCTATATATATTTAAGTCGAAATCCTTGAGTTCCCTTCAAGTACCTTAGAACTCCTTTTGCACTAGACCAATGACCCTCACAACGTTTTTGCATAAACTTGGAAAGGATTCCAGCAAAAAATTAAATGTTTGGCCTTGTAGTAGTGAGGTACTTAAGACTTCCTATGAGTTGTACGTACTTAGTTGCATCCTCAAATTCATTTCCTTATTTGGATGTGAGCTTTAAATTGTGTTTCATTGGAGGGGAAAAAGAATTGCATTCAACCATGCTAAATTTGTTTAACAAAGCTCCAATTTACTTCTTTTGAGAGAGGAATATACATTTTTGATGTTGGATTACTTCAATACCCAAATAGTAGTGAACACATCCCAAATCTATCATCTCAAATCCTTTCCTCAATTCTTTATTTATGGACGCAATATAATTTTCATTGTTCCTTATCATTATTAGATCATCTACATACACCACAAGATATACAACAAATTTTCCAAATTTATTAAAAAATAAAGTTCCATCACCAAGATCATAAGGTTTGAAATTTAGTTTCAGAAGATGCTCAGTCAATTTCTCATATGAGGCTCGTGGTGCTTATTCGAGGTTATACAAGGATTTGATAATATTTCATACTTCATGCTCCTATCCCTTCACAAAAAATCCTTTTGTTTGTGACATAAAATCATTTTCTTTCAGATCTCCATTCAATAAAGTAGTTTTTACATTCATTTGATGGAATTTCCATCCATTTTGAGCTTCCAAGGAAAAGAGAGTCCAAATGGTAACTGATTTTTTGTGGGGGTAAAAGTATCCTCATAATCAACCCCTTATTTCTGTGCAAAACCTTTTTCCATGAGCCTTTCTTTATGTTTTTCAAGTGATTCATATGATTTATACTTTTTCTTAATGACCACTTGCAACCAACCGAGTTTTTCCAAATGGAGGGTCGACCGGCTACTAGGTTCCATTCCCTATCATAGCATTATACTCTTTTTGCATTAATTCTTTTCATTCATCATGAGAAGAAACTTCTTTAAATGAAGTTGGTTCAAAATTAGTAGATGGGTTTGAATCAAGATTTATCCTTCCAGTTCGCTCAATCACATCACTCAAAGTGTCTTCGTGATCAATGGTTAAAGAATCATGAGGGGGAGGGATAATACAGAAGGAGATTCCATAGATTTATCCTCACCCCCTTCAAGATGTGGAACCTCATTATTGAATAACTGGAAAAAAATAAAAAATAAAAAAATAAAAAATAAAATTCATGAATTTATTGAAGTGATCAAGCTACCACTATGCAACTCAGTTTTGGAAGATTCAAGAAAAATCACATATCTAGATAGTTTAAACTTCTTATTTACTTCATCGTTGAGATGATATGCTTTGGAGGTATCCCCAAGAAGACACACTTTCGACTCCTTGCACGAATTTTGTTTCTACGTTCCTTAGGAATAAAGGCATAACATGTGGAACCAAAAAACTTGAGATGCTTCACCGAAGGAATGTGATCATACCACATTTCATAGGATTCTTGGGTTTTAGAGCATGAGATTGACATCTGTTTTTAATATAAACTGCACATAGAATTGCATAAACCCAGAACATCAACTTAACATTTTTAAAAAACAACATTGAATGAACCATATTTAAGATTGTCCTGTTCATTCTTTTAGCTACACCATGTTGTTGAGGATTATAAGGCGTAGTTGTTTGATGTTGAATCCCATGTTGGAAATGATGGTTTTGAAATTCATTTGAGGTATATTATTTTCCATTATCAATATGAATAGAGCCAATATGATATTTTGTATTATTTTCAATCCATGCATGAAAGTTTTTGAAAATTTCAAAGGCTTTAGATTTGTTCTTCAACATATATACCCAACACATTCTGGTGTAGTCATCAATAAAAGTCATAATGTATTTATTTCCATTTGTAGAAGGAATATGCATATGACAACATAAGTCAAAATGAATCCGTTTAAGATTTCAATGTGCTTTGGAAAGAGAATCATGAAATAGTTGCTTGTTATGTTTTCCTAGGATACAAGCATTACATTTCTTCAGTTTCTTAGGAATTGTTGGTAAAGCAGTAACACCATTTCTCTTTAATAAATGAAGATTGTCATAGTTTAGATTTCCAAATCTAGCATGGCATAAGAGACTGGATGAAGATGTACCTTCATCATATGGAGAACTATACGCATAGTTATGTGCTCGAGCAGAGGTTCCTTACAGCTTCAAGAGTCTTTCTTATTTTATTCATGTCATGAAAAGTGAGTAGTTTGATGTTTTTGTCACCTCAAATTTGCCATCAAACATCTGAATGGAGTGCCCTTGCTGGTAGATGTGAACCAATGACATCAATTTTCTTTGAAATAATAAAAATTATAGAACATCATGTAGAATAAAGTTAGGGAGGCCAAGCAATTTGAGCTTAATAGTGCCAAGTACAGATGGCTTGAATTTTGATTTGTTTGCAAAGTAGATTGCTTCATCTACAATGGTCACTAAAATCATCAAATAAGTCCTTATGATAGGTCATGTGGTAGGTTTCTCCTATATCAACCAACCATGCATCTTTCCACAAAGCAAGTGAAGTATTAAACACGTCTTCCGTTACTCTAGTATTACAATGTGCCACAATATAATGAGAAGATTTAAGTGATTTACCTTTCCTTGGATTTGGTGATTTACCTTTCTCTTCATTTATTTCTTATCTAACTCTATCCCAAGAAAGATTGCATGTGGAAGCATCAATTCCATTTATGTTATAGTGTATACAATGTAAATTAGGTGTTCCTCCTTGCTAATGTTTTCCCTCCCACCTCTATTTTTTTCTTTCCACATCCTCTTTTGGTACCTCTTCCTCTAGAAAAATATTGTGCCTAATTCTTCTCTTTATGTGAAATACACACAATTGTCTTTATCTTCCCAAAATATTTCTCTCTTTCTTAAAATTTCTCTACAATAGAGTGAAAACTAATCTCTTTACGTTTTCTAGTAGCTTTTAATGATTCAAGGTAGTGAGAATATCTGGGATATAGTGCCTTGACAAAAACTATGAGAGGAACATCTATTTTAACACCAGTGGCTTCTACATCATGCATAATAACTATGATTTCAAAGGCTAAGTAAAGGGGATCATCATATTTCAATTCAATATTGAAGAGTTTGATCATTAGTTGGACTACTTCAAGCTATGAGTGTGAGTCATATAAGTATTTCAACTTCTTTAAGTCACTAAAGGCTTTGTTAAATGGTGCAATGTGACAACTCACCTCTTGATTTATTGATGCAACAATCAAGGCATAGGGATTGTTGTTCTTGTTCTCCCATATGATGATATCTTTGTCAGATGTGGGCCTTTCAAGTGGATTCCCAACTTCCCCTTTATAAACACCTTTCCGTAGTTCATTGAAAATGAAGACATGCTTTATCTTTCTAGACCATTCATGGTAGTTTTCTTTGTTAGTGAGAACTACTCCAAATATTGAAATGAAAGTATGCGTTATTAAATAAAATTGAAACAAATTAAGGCTACAATAATAATCTCTTTAAATGTGCACCAATATTAAAATCAATAATTGTGTAGTAATATCGAGCTAATCATATATTACAATAGCATGAAGTATGTCTTCTCTCTTTCTATGCACAATATTTTTGATACTTCTCTCCTCCAATAATTGACTTTCACACATTTTCTCCTCATGGAACCACCATCATATTGTTTCCATTAAGGAAATTTTGACTTCAAACTTTCTATGATATAAAATTTCCAAGTTTGTGACTATGTGTGAGAATTTTCCCAAGTTAGGTAGTTTTCATTCACAATATCAATTATTTGATGGCAGGGAATTGTTTACAAGACTTAAGGATTCTGTTACACATCATGAAAGACAATGATGATTGCATGGCTCATGGTCAAGGTCATTGGATAAGCTGTACGAGTATTTGAAATCTGAGACAAGTAATAGTGTAATTAACAAACAACAAGGTATAAAGTTATATAATCAGAAAATTCGCATGGTAAAGTATATCAAAATAGAGGAGAATAAAACCATCGAGATGCCAGAACCTTAGGTTGTCTTAATAATATTTAAATGACATGTATGTGTGAATGGATTTCAGAATACAATGCAGATAATCAATATAAAGCAAAGAATGAACAGAGAAACCTTTGTATTCAAGCATGCACAAGGAATAATATAACTCATTGCTTCATACTAGATATTGAATGCATAATATAACTCACTGCTTCATACCATAAATAATATATAGAGAGAATCTTGATATTGAATGTGCACATATAATGAACTACACACATAGATCCACTTACAAAGTTCAATGGTGAATTTCCAACACATAATCATTGTGATTCAATGTCTTCAATATTTTGTATTCCCTTCAATACAATGCACAAACCAACACAAACTTGAATGGAGATTAGTTCAACACACTCATTGCTTCAAGACTTTGTATTCCATTCAATACAACATATACTTCAGAAAGGCAGTGTTTCGGCAAAGGAATTGTTTTTTGCAGTCAATGGATTTAGAAAGAGAGAAAAGGAATGGAAAATTGAGACCTGTAGACCTGTAATTTGATACCATGTTAGGAAAGTTTTTGGTACCTCCATGAATGTGTGTTTCATATTAAGAATAACTTTAATATATAAAAATAGAGGAGAAACTCAACATCTCCATTATCAGAAAAGGATATTTGAACTAAAAAACAAGAATATAAAGGTACTCTTCAAGTTGCAGAGGGACCTATCAACCATATGTAATATCCGTGGTGAAAATTCCATGTAATGGAAGATAAAAAACAATAACCACAGATGAATGGGTCACTTATTCCAAGCTGAATTTTGGGCAAGACATCCTAGGTGGTGTTCATTTGGTTTTTTATGGCTAAGGAAATTGGAAAAGGCAATGGCTAAGGCTTTGGAAAGGCAAAATGACATTTTTGGAACAATTCGTTATGAAAATAATGGAAATGAGGAGAAAAAGGAGGTGAAAGGTCGCAGGTTGCATGTGAGGAGGAAAATGAAGGAACATAATGAAAAATGAAGAAAATAGAGGCCACATTCATAAAAAGTCTTATGAGGATCAGTCGGTAACCTTTTTTTAGTTCATTTTTGGAGCTCTTTCACTATTCTTTCCTTCTCATACTCTTGGACACCTAGATTTTTCTTGGAGCACTTTGGCATTGGAGAAAGATAGGAAAAGAAGGCAAGAGGAAGAAAAGCTCAAGCAGGGAAAGGCAAAATTAAGCAGCTACAACAGGCTTCATTTCAGGTATCGACTTGCATATGTAGTTTCCTTGCTAGATTTGGCATGCATGGGATTGCATGTGCTTCTTTTCTACCATGGCATGGGTTTTTCCAAGTGTGAAAGTATTTTTAGCCCAGCCTTTGGATTTCCTGATAACTTTGATGAGATAAGTTCTCTCATTCGGTTTGTGTGGGATGGCCGGGTTGGATTTGAAGCTGAGTAGGGTGGATCTATGAATTTACAAACACTTGGTGTAGTGGTCCCTGAACCGGAATAAGGATGCATGAAGCCACTGGCCTAGTAACACGTGAACCATACAGTGGGTTGTGATGAAGCTAGATTGCATGCCTTGGTGGGCCTATGAATCCTTTTCGGTGAATGGCAGTATATACAGTAATTCCAAGAGGTGGATTTTCTCTCCATTGGGCCTAGAGATTTCGAGATGGAATACATGGTAAAGCCTAGAGAATATGTTTTGGTGTAGGGTCTAGTCATCCCTAGATCAAACTGCGGATGTACTATAAATCTTGAGAGAATAGGAGGCACTCGAATTCCTCACGATGTAGATGGAGAACTCTGGTGGCATCCACGTTGATTGGTGTTTTTTGATGTGTTCTATGAGTCCCACATTCATGCTTGGAATATGGCACAGAGGTGATTGGCTGAAGAGATACTTGGGTCAGCCAATCTATGGTCGAGTGGAATGTGATAGTCCCATCACTGGTTCGTTCATTGCATTGATTAATGAGAAATTCATTCCATTGATTTTCACGCGTAAATGTAATGATATATATATTGATTTTGATGGCTCATATGTTCATTGTAATTTTGTTCCTATTGTTCATTGTATGGATTTTGTGACAACATCTATATATGGCTCTCAACATGTTTTTACTTGTATTTGAATGGATATGGTATTTATGACCTAATATGTGATAAGGCAACAAATTGCATGAGGAAACAATGGTTCATCGCAATTCTTAGATAAGTATGAGATACCTACATTTAATTCTGTTGTTTACACCGGAAGGTTACATGTTGACAATATGTTTGATGAAATGCATGTCATGGCTAGTAGGGGTTTGGTTAAGGTCTTGATCAACTATTTACTTTTGTATCATTGTTTCCTTGTACTTTACTTGATTTTGAGCTTTCATTCCATTCTGGGCAGTGGCCTGGGCTCTAGGCTTGAAAAATTGGCTTAAATCTCGAGGTTGTTGGTACAAAACTAGCAACTTTAGTCCACAGACACTGGAAGGTAGGCCTATGATAGTGACTTTCCGTCTATGGTTGTTCCCTTTCCCATAGCATGAGAACAACTATGGCCTCAAATTTCCAGCACAACAGTCGAACCCAGGGACATGCTACCTAAGTGGCTGACTTGTCTCCTGAGGGTTCTTTTGGTGATGTTGGATGACTATGTGTGATGCTTTGTCAATTCCACTTCCTTAAGGTTACCTAGGAGGCCGACTCTAATCATAGTAGCCTCTCATCTCATGCTTACCTCAGTTGGCATGGTTACCTAGGCAGATGTGGGAGGAGGGTGTTACAAAGTGGTGTCAAAGCATGGTTCAACTCTCAGACTGGATGAGTTGAATGTTTTGGTCATGCATGCATGTGAGTTTCATGTGTGTCTCTTAAACTTATATACTTTTCTGAATTTCTTGATGTTGGATTAGATTTGTAGTAAGGTTAGCATGGATAATTTGATGTTCATTTCGTGAAGAATATTTGACATGAGTATGTGACTGACTGTATATGGTTTTTTTCACTCACATGTGGATTTTATGGTGCCTACTTACATCCTTGTATGTTAGGTTACATTTTGAATATTTTGATTACACATATCAATCTTGTAAGTTGATTGCAAGAACTAATTGATTATGTTCGACTACATGCATTTATACGTATTTGTAGTTGGCTAGGCATTGCTTATCCATATTTTCAGTTGCATGTAGAAATGTGTATAATGGTGTAATGGTTGTTGTCATGCATGAGGTCACAACATGCATTGTTGATATGGCCTTGCATTGATGACTGGATCCTAGTTAGAGTGATGTTTATGTATTGATGCATTTACTTGTGTATGTCTATATGATGCTATGTTTATGTTATACATGTATCACACTAATTTGGTGACCTTGTAGACAAGGTATCCTCCTCGAGCTATACTAAGGTACGTTAGTTTATTGTGATTTTCTTTATCTGACATATTATGAATTGTAGGAAGAGAAAGATTAAATGGCTAGCAAGGTGGTAGACTACATAGAATCTCCCTATGCATCCGATGAGCAATGTGGTATGGGGCATACTTCTGATTTGGTTGATACACTAAGAAGATTTAAGGAAGAGTTAAGGAGTTGTAAGGCAGATAATGATCAGATCATAAAGGTATAAGAGAAGCAAGTAGAGGTCAATGTTATACCTCTTCAGAGTTTGTTAGAACTGCAGCAACAAGGGCCGCTTCAGATCAACCATGCACATGAGGATGGGACTAATGGAGCATATTGTTGTAGATCTCCTGGTAGACATAGGTCAGATAGATATGACACAGTGAGATATGGAAGGATGTTGGAAACTCTATAAAGGAGGGGCAATAAGTACATGTATTATTCTAGTTCGAGTTTTGATAGACATCATGATCACCATTACTATCATCCTTACAGGAGGAATGATAGGGGATACTTACTAGATGAATTCAAGAAAGGAAAACCACCTACTTTTGATGGAGATGTGAAGAATCCAGAAGACGTAGAGGCTTGTATACTTGGGATGAACAAATTACTTGAGTTGCATGAGTATACAAATAACATGAAGGCTAGAATAGATATCATTAGCTTGAGAGGTAAAGTGGACATCTGGTGAGAAGATGTTAACTGAGTTAGAGACATCAAGACATATGACTTGAGTTGGTGGGAGTTCAAGAGGCTTTTCAGGAATAAGTACAAGTCAGAAAGGTACTACGACAGTAAGGCTAAATAATTCTATGAGTTAAAGATGGGATCAATGATAGATGGAGAGTATATGACCAGGTTTCTGGAATTGTTGAGGTATGCATTGTATCTTACTAATGAGAAGGCTAAAGTTCAATAATTTGTAAGTGGTTTTCCATTAGAATTTAGATATCGTATTAAGTATGATGAGCCTTGGTCGCTTGAGAAAGTTATTGGAAAACTAAACATTTCTATGAGCATTCAAAGCATAAGAATGAATCTTAGCATGGATGGAAATGAAAGGAAAAAGGTAGAAGTAAATGGAAGCCTAAGAGGATAAAGCCTCAACTTGCAGATGGGAAAGAAAATGTGGCTCCGTAAAATATATTTAATGCATCTAGATAGGGAGATGGGTCACAACAATAGAAAAACAACATAGAGGTGAGGGAACTGGTCGGTTGAGTGTTGGACATCTGGTGAGGAACACCTTAGGAGAGATTGTCCGCAACATCAGGGTGGAAGGTATAAGATATATAGTGCACCAGAGGTGCATACCATTGAGGATGTTTGCCAGAGTATTCCTCATATTTATGCAGTATTGGACAACAGACAGGCAAAACACCAGGAATTTATCATTGAGATGGATAGTAAGCTTTGTGATCAAGTTATTTCTATTTTGATTGACCCTAGATATAATTATAGCTATGTTAGTTGTGACTTATTGGATAAGTGTGGTTTGAGTAAGGAATTGCATGTAGAGTCTTGGTGAGTGCAGTTGGTTGCAAGTACAAAGAAGTGAGTTCATCATTGGGTATGCCTACAACAACACATTTGAGTGTGTTACAATTGGGATCATACAGTATGTTGTTGGGCATGGATTGGTTGTATCTACATAGAACCAAGGTTGATTATGATGACAAAGATATTGAGTGTGTTGATGACAATGGAGAACCAAGAATCTTGCAAGGTAACAAGAAAGCCACATTAGTTAGGATGGTGACAACTATGCAAGCAAAGCATAGCCTCAGGAAAGGATGCAATCTATTTGCAATACACATTTCTAGTGATAAGGGTAAGGAGTTTGAGGATGCAGATGTGTTGAACAAATATCCAGAGTTGCAACAGTTTCAGGATGTATTGCCTGAGGACATTACAAAGTTTCCACCTCATAGGGAGGTAGAATTTTCTATTGAGTTAGTCAAGGCATCTTCAGCATCGAATGAAACTTATAGGATGAGCACAATTGGATTGGTCGAGTAAAAATTGCAGCTGAAGGAAATGTTGGACAAGGTATACATTAGGCCAAGTGTATCACCTTGGGGCACATCGGTCTTGTTTGTGAGGAAGAAACATGGTACTCTCAGATTATGCATTGATTACAGGCAATTGAACAAACTGACTATCAAGAACAAGTACCCTTTGCCGAGGATTGATGACTTGTTTAATCGGTTGAAGGGAGAAACAGTGTTCTCGATGATTGACTTGAGATCCAGATACCATCAGGTACACATCAAAGAGGAGGACATTTACAAGACTGTGTTCAAGCCCACGTATGGGCATTATGATATTTTTGTTGTTCCATTTGTCTTAACTAATTCTCTAGCTACATTCATGTGTTTGATGAATAGTGTGTTGCGTCCATATTTTGATAAGTTTGTTATTGTGTTCATTGATGGTATAATGGTATATTCTAAAAATGATGAAGAGAATGACAAGCAATTAGCAGCAGTGTTGAGATTGTTGAGGGAGCATCAGTTGTATGCTAAGCTCAACAAGCGTAGATTCTTTCAAATGGAGGTGCACTACTTGGGAGACGTTATCTCCAAGGAAGGCATTACAGTAGATCCAAAGAAGATAAGGGCCATCATGGAGTGGGTAGCTCCTAAGAATGTGGATGAGTTGATATCTTTCATGTGTCTGGCGGGCTATTATAGGAGGTTCATCAGGAACTTCTCATAGATTTCTCATTTTATTACATCATTAGAGAGGAAAGGTAAGAAGTTTGAATGGACAAAGGAGTGTGAAGCTAGCTTTGAGCAACTTAAGGAGTTCTTGACGTATGCACCAGTACTATGGATTGCAGATCTGGATAAAGAGTTTTTGGTATGCATAGATGCTTGCAAGAGAGGGCTTGGTGGATTCTTTATACGAGACAGATAGGTGGTTTGTTATGAGTCCCAAAAACTAAACGAGCATGAGCAGAACTACCTGACACATGATCTTGAGCTAGCAGTGATTCTACATGCATTGAAGATGTGGAGGCACTATCTTCTTGGAAGATGGTTTGTGCCGATGAGTGATCACATTGGGTTGAGGTATTTGTTTAACCAGCTGATTTGAATGCCAGCTAGGCTATATGATTAGCCATGATCAACAGATTTGATTTTGAGATCAGGTACATCAAAGGTAAAGAGAACAGGGTAGCATATGTTTTAGTATCTATATTTATGGTGATGTTGCTATATGGACCCATGTGTATGGATGTGAATACCGTCACAAGTTGTGTTATAAAGCTCCACTATGTGGTATGGGTGTCATGTAATTATGGTTATGTTGTCTTGTTATTATGCTATCATGTGGTTATGTTATCTTGATGTTATCATGATGTCATGTGGATTGGCACTCAATAGGATGATCATTGTAAATATTGTAATGAGCTATGAAATAAATCTCCACTATGCGGTATGTTGTCATGTTGTCATGATGTTCTTCTCTTGAGAAGATCTTTCATTGTAAATACTACATCGAGCTGTGTTATAAAGCTTCATAAGCAGTATGTCTTATTTCAGCAGGTTGTTGAGGCATATGTGTGATTGAAAAGTGAGGGCGGTGTCCCCCAAGGGGGAGGGTTCTGTAACAACCCTAGAGAAAAGTCCATGTAATAATAGACAAAAACAATAACCATAGATGAATGGAACACTTATTCCAAGATGAATGTTGGGTAATACATCCTAGGGGGTGTTAATTTGGTTTTTTATGGCTAAGGAAATTGGCAAAGGAGATGGCTAAGGCTTTGGAAAGGAAAAATGGCATTTTGACCAATTATTTATGAAAATAATGGAAATTAGGAGAAAAAGGAGGTGAAAGGTCACAAGTTGCATGTGAGGAGGAAAATGAAGGAAAAATAATGGAAAATGAAGAAAATAGAGGCCTCATTCATAAAAAGGCTTCTGAGGATCAATTGGTAACCTTTTTGTTAGTTCAATTTTCAAGCTCTTCTATTATTCTCTCTCTCTCTCATACTCTTGGACACCTAGAGTTTTCTTGGAGCACTTTGGTATTGGAGCAAGAAAGGAAAAGAGGGTAAGAGGAAGCAAAGATCAAGTAGGAAAATGCAGGATCAAGCAACTATAACATGCTTCATTTTTCCTTACTAGATTTGGCATGCATGTGTTTATTTTCTACCATGGCATGGGATTTTCCAGGTGTGACATTATTTTTAGCCTAGCTTTGCCATTCCCTAATATCTTTACTGAGATGGGTTCTCTCATTCAATTTTATTTGGGATGGTCAGGTTGGATTCGAAGCTTAGTGGGGTGGATCTCTAAATTGACAAAAACATGGTGTAGCAGTCCCTAAACTGGACTAAGGACACACGAAGCCACTATCCTAGTAACCACTAAACTAGGTTGTGGGTTTTAATAAAGCTAGATTGTGTGCCTCGGTGGGCCTAGGAATCCTTGTCGGTGAATGGTGGGATATACGTAAAGCCAAGAGGTGGATTTTCTCTTCGTTGGGCCTAGTGATTCTGAGATGGAATACATGGTAAAGCCTAGAGAGTATGTCTTAGTGTAGGGCCTAGTGATCCCTGGATCATATTTCAGATGCATAAGAAAGCATGAGAGATTAGGAGGCACTCAAATTCCTCATGGTGTATGCAGAGAAGTCCGATGGCATCCATGTTGATTGGTGTTTTTTGATGTCTTATATGAGTCCCACATTCATGATTGGAATATGGCATGGGGGCGGTTGGCCGAAGAGAGACTTGGCTAAGGCAATATATGATCGGGTTGAACGTGGTAGTCCCATCACCAGTTGGTTCATTGCATTAATTAATGAGAAATTCATTCCAATGATTTTCATGTGTAAATGTAGTATGTACTCAGATATCTATATATATATATATATATATATATATATATATATATATATCTATATATGGATTTTGATGGATGATATGTTCATTGTCATTTTGTTCCTATTATGTTGGTTAGATGTATATTTTGTGACAGTAGATATGTATGACTCTTTGCATGTTTTTACTTGTAACAATGGTTCATGGTGATTGTCAGATAAGTATGAGATCCCTACAATTAATTATGTTGTTTACACATGTAGGTTACAAGTTGACAATATGTTTGATGAAATTCCTATCATGGCTATTAGGGGTATGGTTAAGGTCTTGATCAACTATTTACTTTGGTATCATTGCTTCCTTGTACTTTACTTGATTCTGAGATTTCATTCCATTCTAGGCAGTGCCCTAGGCTCTGGGCTGAAAAAAGTGGCTTAAATCCCTGGCTTGTTGACACACAACTAGCAACTTTAGTCTGCAGTCACTGGCAGGAAAGCCTATGAGAGTGACTTTAGGTTTGTGGTCACTCCCTTTCCCATAGCATGAGAGTGACTATGGCCTCAGAGGTCTAAAACATCAGTGGGACCTAGTGATAGACTGTCTAAGTGGTTGACTAGTCTCCTGTGGCTTCAGTTGGTGATGTTGGCTGACTGTGTGTGATGTTCCACCGATTCCACTTCCTTAAGGTTACCTAGGAGGTCGAATTTGATCATAGTAGCCTCTTGTCTCATGTTTACCCCAGTTGGCATGGTTACTTGGGTGGATGTGGGAGGAGGGTGTCTAGGTGGTTGACTTGAGAGCATAAGAAGTAAATTTGAAAGTTTGGTTGTATACTTGATTTTTCTACAAACAAGACTCAATAATGCTGAATGCAATTGAAATGTTGGATGGTGAATGGTTGAAGGAATGGTGATATGCTCTATCAAAACATGAAAATACCCCACAAATTATAGTGTCAGCACAAAGCATTGATTTTGAGCTTTATTTTAAAAAGGTTGGTATATGAAGACTTTTTCCAAAGGTTATATGAGAACTCTATTATAAGGCGAGACATCTACAACCAACAACATTGTTTGGAAACATGAATTCTTCTCCAATGGGCAATTTTTTTTTATAAATAAAATAGGATCCAAACACATGAAAATCCATGTTGGGATCATTACAGTACTCACGTAGGTAAGGGGAAATGTTTATTCTAAAAAAATCCACGTGCATATAGAAATATCCAAATGCACCTTTATTTTTACAATGAGTGGCATCTACATATAAGCAAATTTGAAGCCAAGTTTCCAATGTCATACAACATATAATTTTGGTGTTTCTCAAGAAGGATTTGATCACACAGGAGTTGTCAAGGATAATATAGAAAAAGTATTCAGATTATCGAGTAAGCATATTAATGTAATAAAATCTAGCATTTCATAGTATGTATCTAATTACCAATTGAATGTGTTTAACATGATTTTGTAAGAAAAAATGAAATCACAATTTAAATTTTTTAATGGTAAAATCAAGGGATTGAACACAAAGGGGATTTTTATTTTTTATTTTGTAATATTCAACAAGTTTATATGAAACAACCTCTTTGACAAACAAAAAATCACATTTCTCCCTTATATTACAAAATTAGGGTTAACAATTAACTCTTAAACAAATTGAAAAAAATGAATAAATTAATTAATTTAAAGTTAAAAATTTCTCTCTTGATTCAAGAAATTGATTTGTAATGACCTGTAGCATGTTAATTTCCCAAACCTTAGAAACAAAAAAATAACCATTTTTATAGTGAAATTGGTAAGATTAAAGTGAAGACTTAGGATCAAAATTTGAGTTTGAACTTCTGAGCATCATAGGTCTGAATTTTCAGTCTAGATAATATGATAAATTCTTGATAATTAAAAAAAAAAAAATCATTTTAGGGAAGATGAGAAATTCTTGATATTTTTTTTTTAATTATAAAAGCCAGAGCCTATTTACTTTGTTTTTCAATGGACAATCTATAAGTGACCAGCTATTTTGTTTGAAATAGTTTCAAAGAAATATTAGAGCAATTAACTCACACTATTGAAAATTCTTTTTCTCAATAGCAGTGGTGTTGGAATTCATTACGGAGATTGAGATTTTGAATCAAAATATCTCATATTGCTATGACTACTTGATGTTGAAAGAGTAAGTGTAATTTTCAATGCACCGTGAACCTAGAAGTCTACAAAAATAATGATCAATAGGAAAACTAAAAGGGGTAGCGAATAGAAGGCAAAATGAGTGGAAAAATAGAACCTTGTCAATTTGAGATAAGCAAATATCATCCGGATACCGTAAAAGTCTTGAAGGAGAAGGATTGTCTAGATTTACTTTTAAAGTTTCAAGGATATAACAAAAATGTTTCAAAAGTTTTTGCAATAACGTTTGATGCAAATTGTGCCCGAGTTGGAGATTTAACTATTCATCTATCATATTGTATATTGAGTCAAGTTAGAGGACTACCCTAGCAAGGTGAAAAATGGTTTAAAACTCAACATATACATGATTGGCCATGGACTTATTCTATTAAGAGGTCTATAACCAACCTAAAATGGAAACGAAGAATGCCTAGTACTTAGTTGCAACGTCCTTACAGGAGATGCATGTTTTTGAGAGATACCTCGAGTCAAAAAATGACTTATTGACACAATGCAACTTTACACACATCAAAGAAAATCAAACTATGAAGGAAGGGAACAAAAAGTTTGCAAAAAGAAAATAGTTTGATCTCAATCGAAGCTTGTAAATGGCATGAGAAGAAGAAGGATTTGAAAATATAGATTTTTTTTTTAAATATTAAGCTACTCATGAAGAAGCCAAAAGAAGGGTAAGCATCCCAGGCATCTAAATAAAATGTAAATCTCCCTCTACAAGCAGCTGAGAAAGCTTGAAACAGTTTTTGAGAGTGAGAAATAGTATGAGGACATATTTTTGTCATAAGCTTGGAGGGATGCCATTCCTCATTTTGACTAAGGGAATTCCTATGGGTTTTGCTTCTATTATTCTTTAAAAATGAATATTAGTCATTTATGATAATATTTACCTAGATTTTGGCCATATTAACACTTCCTAGAGGTATTTTCATTAAATTTTAATTTCTTGAATTTCTTGAAAATAAATGCATTGTAAAATGTAAATTTCATATTCTAGGAGAATTCACAATCGATCATTCATTGCTATGTTTCCAAGCAAGATGGGTGAAAATGGAAATATGGGTTTTTTCTTGCAAGCACCCCAAGATGGTAAAACTCATATTTGACTGCTCCAAAGCTGTCTTGAAGCACCTAGCCAATGTAGCCAATCAAGCTACTAAAAAATAGAAAAAGGAGCTATAAAATGCCTAGATTTGTGTTTTTCAAGTTGAATCCACGATTTGAGTGATTTGAAGGGATATTTATATTAAATCTAAGTTATAGAATAGGTAACATTTAATTATAAACAAGGTTTGTGTGCATTTTTTTAAGAACTTGCTTATAAAAGAAAAAAACTATACTCATGTAATTTTTGGCTATTGTGATTTAAATCAAGTATTCAACCTAAGTGATTTAAATAAAGTATTCGACCTAAGGATTTAGATCAAGTTTCAAACCTATCATTAGTGATTTATGTCAAGAAATGAAGTGGTGATTGAGTTCTAGTCCTTGATTTCCATCTTGTGTGCTTGCTTCAGCATGGAGGGCCCCCATAAGTCAAGTTAGTACATTGTGTTTTGTTGTAAATTTTATAGGTAAATATTTGAGATTTCTTCTTAATATACATGTTTATTTCTTATTTATGTCTCTATATATTTAGGTTTTCATCACCTTGCAAACTAGCTCACTTATTGGTGTAAAGATATGTTTGATAGCTAATTTATAGAGCTGCTATTACATATCTTATTTTGTGACTGTAATTTCTATTTTCACGAAGCTTCTGATGTTGTTACAATAGACTTTGATCAATTGGTGAATTGTTAGTTTAGTTAGGAAAGTAGTCTCAAGTTCCTTAGCATTAAAAAAAAAAACTCTACTTAGTCTTGTTTTGGAAATATATCACTTGTTGTAATAAAATAGGTCTAAGATTATTTTGCTAAGTTAAAAGATTTGATAGCACACAAGGGTGCGACTTGTGGGCCAATGAAAGCATTGCTAAAGTGTTCATGTCATTGTGCAGGTCACATGCTCAAACCCCATCTTACCTGTGTGCTATGCTTGGGAGTGGTGCAGTTGCACCTCAAGGTTATAGTGGTAGTCATTGAGGATCAACCCCATGTCACACGAGTGCAAGAGCCAACACATTACCAATTCTACCAATAATAAAAAAAGAAAAGAAAAGAAAAAGTTAAAGCATTTTGATAAATATAAATAAATGTGATTTGTTAAATAGTTTTTGAGAACAAGTTACTAGTAGCTAGTTCTATTAGTTATTATTTTCTAAGTCCTTAAAGCATTTTAAATTTTGTATATAAATTAAATATTAGATTGCATAAAGGATTCTCATATTGTATCAAACATTTTCAGATTAGATTAAACATACATTTATGAGTAAAAAATATTATTGGCATAATAGATTTTGGTGTGAGTTACTTATGGCCATCTTAGTTGCATTAAAAGAAAAGTTACAATTTCATTAAATCATTGAGTTATTAATGTTGCTCATAGATGTAGATTTTCTTGCATTTATTTATCACTTTCCTAGAGTACTTGACATTATGGATATCTCTGTGTAGAGAACTTGGGTTTATGATAGAAATCATTTTATATGCCAATTTGATGTATTTATAGAATCAAGTAAAGCGTGATTTTATTTAAAGCATGTGTGATAGTTTAAGAGTGAACACTTGACATTATAGATATCTCTATGTAGAGAACTTGGATTTGTGACATAAATCCCAATATATGCAAGTTCGAAGTAATTGTAAAGTCAAGTAATACTAATTTTATTTCAAGTTTATGCGCACAAATTAAGACTTTTTTCAAGAATTTAGTAGATGATTTTGACTTAGGAGTGATAAAACATCTAATTTAACTCATTTCAAATATTGCAGTGTGCTCCAAATTTTAAGAACACCAAATTGATACAAAAGTATGTCCTAGTTTAGAAGTATTAAATTAGACTCGACAGATATTGCACTTGACTTTCTATGAATGCAATTTTATCTTCATATTGTTTGATGTCATTTTCTTTATCTAAAGATTTTTTGAGAGTAACATGTGCAAATGCTAATTGGTTAAAGAAATAATTAACAATTTGATTTTTTGAGAGTAACATGTGCAAATGCTAATTGGTTAAAGCAATAATTAACAATTTGATTTTTCTGTATCTAAAGTCTATTTCATTTGTACAAATTGTCTTATACAGTTCTCTTTTTCCTTGACTTTGTTTAACAATCTTAATCTTTCTTTTATTATATGCTAACAATTCTAATTATCAACTTCATCAATGGGGTGACATATAGGATCATCTTCCATGTTAGCAAATTGTCTAATTTGCTTCGAGTGATTCCTTTATAAAAAATCATGACTTTTATTATCTTGCTTACTTATGTCTTTGGATTGTTTAGGACAAAGCAAATTCTTCACATCCCATTGTTATTGATTTCCTGCATTTACCCCATTATTAATCTATACAGATTCAATTTGTTTGACTTCACATTAGACTTGAGCTTTAATATGATCCAAGCCATCTTGAATTTGAGAATTAACTTGGTTTTGGTCAGTGTTGTTTTTTGGTTCTAATGTTAAAGAATAACAAAATCCTACACATCCAATTATTGTTGATTTGTTTGATTTATGTCATTTTAATGTCCATAGTTTCAGTGTGTGTGATTTTAGATTGGACTTGAGTTTTAGTATATGCTCCAAACCATATTGATTTTCAGCTTCAACTTGGGTTTGGTCAGTCTTTCTTTCCTTTTCTAATTTATTTGCATCCTCATCTTGCTTTTCCTTCATATTGCAACCTCTTCAGTGATTGCTTTCATTTGAGCCATTTTATTTTCAGCAGTTGCTCTATCCATAGATTCTTATTCCCCCTCTACTTTCTTGCTAATGTAATTTTCATCTATTATGCTTTCCTCTTGGCTGCTTCATCTTCTTCAACTCTCTCTTTTAGTGCTACTTCATCATGTTTTGTTCTTCTATGCTTTTGTTGCTTGTGTTGCCATAGCCTCTTTCCCTTGACCAATGAACTTTAACCTCTTAACATTTTTTCTTTTCACCCTTGTCTTTTGTTGTCATCCATTCCTTGCTTTTTCTTGGCCCCAAAAGCTTCCCTTTCTAACTTCTAAGCTTCATCTCCTTTATATCTCCCTCTACTTCTTATTTTAAATATACAAGAGTTGTTCTGGTTGCTTGAATTCATCTTGAACTTGTTCTCATGACACAACATCTTTGTAAAAAAAATCATGCTTTTAATACTTATAAGTAAAAGTCTAAGTTATTCTCAATTGCTCCACATGCCTGGATACAAATCCCTTAAGATCATGTCTCCTAAATTAACCTTGAAGAGGTTTATATTCTAGCATTTATTGAGACTCTATTCTTGCAAATTATTAGCCATGTAATAACGCTAATACACGAGAGTTAAAAATGATGCAATAATGAAAATATACATGGAGTAAAGATTGATTTTAAAAAAAAAATCTCACCGACAGAGAAAAGTGATTTAAAGTCCGAAATCACGTGAATCGTGATTCATCCACGGTCCACAGCTTTATCTAAATAATATTCTCAAGTCCGTGTCACGTGGTTCCATTCATTCTCATAATTTTGAAAACGCAAAGCAACTCATTATTCAAGACATAAACGGTTAATTTTAAATTCTCAATATACTAAGTCAAAACAATTCATTATTAAAGAGACTAATAATGAAATTTAAATAAAAGTGGATAAAAGTACAATAACAGAGACATAAATAAGATTTTCCAATATTTATTTTTAAGGATATTTTTTTACTAGAATTGGATTATGTTTTATAAACCCTATTATATTTTATTGTTATTTTTTATTAAATTGATTAAGTTAATAAATTTTTAAATATAAAAATTAATTGAGTTGAGAGACTTATTCTACAAATCAATATGATGTGTAAGAGTGCTCCTTCGTCATCAAAGTTGAAATTTTGCTATGCCCGTCAAAAAAAAATTATACAAAGATTTAAATAATGTCTGCTCATAAAAAAAATTGTACGTGAAGAATTTGGATGCCTCTCGGCTCATATTAGATCGGTATTTAAGATAGATCTATACTACAACCATATTATCGATTGATCTCATCAATAATTGGCCTATAATGTCAATATATCTATACCAAAAAATTACAATTTCCACTAAAAAAAGGTTTCCGCTTGTATAGAACCAAAATCCTATTTTGTTCATATTAGAGTACATCATTAGGGAAAAAATCATTACTTTTTAGACAATATTTAGTATTTTTTTTAAATTTCAATGGAGGAAAAAAATCAGAAATCACAAATCTAGAAAAGGTTTTGCTATTTGGCATTTGATGCCCTCAAACTAACAACCTTAAAGGGAGGTTTTTCTAATTTTACTGCATTAAGAAATAATAATTTTCACTAAAGATTTCAATTTTGAAAAGTGTAAAAATGTAAAATTTATAATTCCAATTAATACAAAAAAAACTAAAAGTATCAAATCACCAATATGAAGGTTCGTGATTCTCACTATTTGTATTTTAAATAAGTAACAAAAATTAGCATCCAAACATACATGATGGTACTAGAGAAAAAAGTATAAAGATAGACAAAAATTGTAATTTTTTAAAACTATAAATTCTCACTATTATTTTAAATAAGTGACAAAAACTAGCATCCAAACATGATGCTACTAGTGAAAAAAGTATAAAGGTAGACAAAAATTGTAATTTTTTAAAACTATAAATTTATCTCTAACTTAGATTAAAGGATTAATATAATTGTTAGAAAATTAATACAAAAAAATATTTATAAAAGCTTTGATTTTGAAT
>APFE031684704.1:0-71362 GCA_000404065.3 Pinus taeda
ATATATATATATATATGTCGACTTTGATAGCTTTCCACATGAATGTGGATCCCTCATCCCAAAACCGAGTAGGGATTTTTAAGAATCATAAGTATAAAATATTTATTTTGCAAAGTTTGAATAGTCCAAGGGTTTTTAAGGGCACCGAATCCGTTTGTGTTTAAAAACACATCTGTTTATGTATTTAAAAACACATTTTTAAACAATAAGAAATCACAATCTCACTGAAAATTATATCACTAAATGCCAAAAAATAATATCATTTTGTTTATCAATTAAACTCTGTCCCAATTTAATATCTAAAATAACTATAATCTTAATAATACATTATATTATAATAACTTTTCTATTTAATTAAAAAAATCATTAATATCAATAACAACTCCATAACCGCAACGGATTTAATAATAAAAGTAAATTAAAAACTGAAAGAATAAAAAGTTTATGAATTTTTCAATGTCACAATGGAAATTAAATTACAATATAAAAGTAATTAGATAATAACACCCTCAAAATAGAATTAAATAAACTGAATAATATAAAAGTTTAAGTCCACATGGAATTAAATTATTTCAATTATAAAAGTAATTAGATTAACAACCTCCGTGAACCACACCGGGTGAACAGATAAAAAAAAAAAAAATGCAAAGTCTATAGGTTTTTCAATGTCACCAGCAAATTGTTCAATCTTAAAAGTGATTAGATTTAAAGTAAATTTGATTATATATATGATTTACAAATTTTAACGCTTAGTACTAGGTGTGAAGTTATCGTTTGATATTAGTTGCGAGGTTGCTCAGAAAGATTCTACCTTTTGTTCTTTATCCCTGCTATAGCATATTCTTCACATTGGTACTCTTCTACATTTATAATGATATAAAATGGGTCTCAACTTTGATACTGTGCGCTTTTTATCTTATAATATATATTAAAATAATATTTTTTTAAAATAATATTATTATTTATTTTAAATAATACTTATAATAAGATTATTTTAATTTAATAAATAAATTTTTAAGTTGTAATATTTTCAATCATATTTATTTTATAAATGAATTTGGTAACGGATAACCATCATTTCTTAATCGCCACTTAAAATATTCAATATTTTCTCACATAAATTTTAATATTTTTTTATCTTTATTAAGATGTTACAACTTCTTCCATATATGCTTTGAAAAAACTATTTGACATTGTATTGTATTATGGTTGGATTTTCCAAGTTAATTGGAATTTTAATTAAGTGCATGAATTATGAAATTAAATACTAATGTTAGTTATATTTTAGTCTTTTTATAATAATATTTTAAAGTTTTAGTGGAAAAACCTTCTTATACATTTGCATATTGTTACTAGGTGTGTGAATTATGAAATAAAATATTAATGTTAACTATTTTGGTATTTTTATAATAATATTTTGAAGTTTGAATGTAGAAGCCTTTTTATATATTTGCATATTGTCATTAAGTTCGTGAATTATGAAATGAAATACTAATGTTAATTATATTTTGGTCTTTTATTAAGCCGTAAGGCGTTCCCTCTAGGAAGAACTACCCCAATTGCCATTCTGCACTCTTCTACACCGTTAGATCAAATGTTAGACGACTGAAAGTTCTTATGCCATTAGATCCCATTGCTTTAATTGTTAATTGGGTCTTAGATTGTGCAATCGTTCAACTTGTTGATTTTTATTATAGCCCATGAACATATTGCAATGACTCACTAGCCATGTCCATCATTAGCAACAAATCCTACATAGAGTGTCCAAGGAGAACTTGATCACTAGTGTACAAAGACTCCTTGACACTTTCCTTCCTACCTTACCCTGTCATGGCCACGATGCATCCTGCGCTTCAATGGAGTAGAGGGGCATCTTTGGAAAATGAAAACATTCTTCAATTGTGAGATAAGAATTTATACCAAGGTGTTCCTGAATTTTCCCAACAAGTTTTGGAAGATGGGGGATCGTACAAATTCTTTCTTTATGCTCACCAAAAACGAGGTTATTACAAGTTTTGGCAAGTGGGTATTATGACCAATTTGATCTTAAATAGAAAATATTTTCACAATATAACATTATTACGAGTAATAACTATTGGATTTGTTATTCATTACAAATAATAACTATTACATTTATTATTTATGTTGCAGCACATGGAAAATGCATATCCAAGATCAAACATCTTGGTCGCAATAGTCACAAACGTGAAATTGTAGCATATGGAGGACTAGGCCGATGAGAAGACCAAATCAAAAGTAATGGCGGTTCACAGAAGTATGTTTGGAGATGGTATTCCTGAAGCAGAGCAAATTCTAGTTCCAAGGTTGTGGAATAAGCGGTTTCAACGTGGAAGTTACACTAATTATCCAATTTTCATCAACCCTAAGCATTTCCATGACATAAAGGTATGATAAAACAGGACGACAAAATCGACTCGCCATCTTCCTGCCACATGTTTTAATACTAAGGTTGAGAATCTAATTGGTCTGAAGAATCTTTAGCAAAGCTTTAGGTATAAAATGTTAATTGAGTGTACAGGCACTTGTTGGTCCCATTTACTTCACGGGAGAGCACACGAGCCAAAAATGCAATGGATATGTACATGGTGGTTATACTTTAGGTAAATCTTAATCTGTATGGCCATAAATTAAATCTTAAGTTGATATTTTTTTTGCGTTTAAAGATTTTAGGAATATTTTAAAATAAGATAGAAAATAACAAGGTCAAACAATTGATTTGATTTTTTTTTAATATGTATATTTTGATAGTCCATAATCATGTTTAATGTGAATTTCTAGAGTTTTGTTATGTGCAGGGTTTGAGTTATCAGAGGTTTCAAAGTGGTCTGACCACCCATCATTTTCTTAAGATGTTGGGTGTTGAGACCCCTGGAAATTTGGGACAACTCAAAACCTATACATAGCTAAACTCCCTAAATTCACATTAAACTTGATTTCTCTTATTTATTTACATTTGAATATTTTAAGAATATTCTAAAATCAAATAGAAAATAATTGTATCACTTGATTTCTCTTAATTTTCAAATTCCAAAATATTTTTAAAATTTACCATCAAAATTAAAAGTTAAGTTGAACCCATGGAAGACATACATATTTTTTTAAATTTATGGTGGACCATTAACATGCATTGATACAAAACCTACGGTGGTAGAAAATTTGAAGAACAATAAGCGAAATGAGGAAAAGGGTTTATGTTCACTCTGCCATAGATGGTTATTTGATCATGACCATCGACATGGGCATCATCAAATGTCCATTGATTGAATCAAATTACGCTTGTAAATTTAGTGAAGATTCAAGCTAGTCATCTCGGTGCCCTTATGCCTCATTAGATATTCATTATATAACTATCACACCCACATAGTAAATGTGGTTGATATAAGCCAAAGGCTTATATCAATCACATGCACAACCACATTAGTAAAAATATTGCTAATTAAAGAAATATTTATTAATATAAATATTGTTAATTAAATATAGTTAATTAAATATTGTTTATTATATTTTGGTTTTTTTATTATAGTTAAATGATATATTATTAATTAAATGAATTAATTTTCATAAACTCAATGGATTAATTCTAAAACCTCAAGGTATTAAAACCCAAGGGAATAATATTAAACCCAAGGGATTAATATTATAAACCCAAGGTATATAAACCCTAAGATAAATATTACAAACCCAAGGGAATAATAAATCCAAGGGATTAATACTAAAAACCCAAGGGATTATAAACCCAAGGGAACAATATTAAACCCAAGGGGTAAATATTATAAACCCGAGAATAAACATGGTTGACCATGGTTGATTTTCATATTGACAAAATATTTGTGACAATGAGACGTTGGTCCATGGTTGATCATGGTTGACCACCGGTTGATTTTCATATTGACAAAATCTTTGTCACAATGCAATGTTGGACTATGGTTGACCATGATTGATTTTCATATTGAGACAACCTTTCTTAAAATGTGACGTTGGACAATGGTTGACAATTGTTGATTTTCATATTGAGACAATCTTTGTCACAATGTGACGTTGGACCATGGTTGACCATGGATAACCATATTGTCACAATGTAACGTTGGACCAAGAGACAATCCTTGTCACAATGTGACCATTGTTATTGACCATGGTTTATTTTCATATTGAAACAATGTTTGTCAAAGTGTGACGTTAGAACATGGTTGACCATGGATGGTCATGGTTGTCACATTGTGACGTCGAACTAATAGATAATCTTTGTCACAATGTGACCATGGTTATTCACCATGGTTGACCATGGTCGATTTCCATATTGAGACAATATTTGTCAAATTGAAACATTGGAACATTGTTGACCATGGTTAATTTTCATATTGAGATGATCCTTGTCACAATGTGACAGTGGACCATGGTTGACCATGATTGGTTGTAATGTACAAACAATCTTTTTCACATTGCAACGTTGGACCTCACCACCGGTAATAAACACAAGGGATTAATACTAAAAACCCAAGGGATTATAAACCCAAGGGAGTTATTTTAAACCCAAGGGATTAATATTATAAACCCTAGGTATATAAACCATAACATAACTACTGTAAACCCTAAAATAGACATGTTTGACCATGTTTTACCATGGTTGGTTTTGATATTGAGATAATCTTTGTGACAATGTGACATTTGACCATCGTTTACCATGGTTGACCATGGTTGATTTTCATATGGAGTCACACTTTTTCATAATGTCACATTGCACCATGGTTGCACATGGTTGACCATGATTATAAACCCAAGGGATTTATCTTAAACCCTCAGATTAATATTATAAACCTTATGAATAATATTATACCCTAGGAATATAAACCCTTAGATTGATAAACCCAATGGATTAATTCTAAAACCTCAAGGTACTATAAACCAAAGGGAATTATTAAACCCGAGGGATTAATATTATAAGCACAAGATATATAAACCCTAAGATAAATATTATAAACCCAAAGCAATAATACACCCAAGGGATTAATTCTAAAAAACCAAGGGATTATAAACCCAAGGGAATAATATTAAACCCAAGGCGTAAATGTTATAACCTAAGGTATATAAACCATGAGATAAATATTATAAACCCTAAAATAAACATGTTTGACCACAGTTGATTTTCTTATTGACAAAATCTTTATCACAATGCAACGTTAAACTATGGTTGTCCATGATTTATTTTCATATTGAGACAACCTTTTTTACAATGCGACATTGGACAATGGTTGACCATGATTGATTTTCATATTGAGGCAATCTTTGTCATAATGCGACATTGGACCACTATTGACCATGGATGACCATGTTGTCACAATGTGACGTTGGACCAAGAGAGAATCTTTGTCACAATGTGACCATGGTTATTAACCATGGTTGATTTTCATATTGAGACAATATTTCTCAGAAAGCAACATTGGACTATGGATGACCATTATTGTCATAATGTCATGTTGGACCAAGAAACAATCTTTGTCAAAATGTGACCATGTTTATTGACCATAATTGGTTTTCATATTGAGAGAATATTTGTTAGAATCCATTGCTGGAACAAGGTTGACCATGGTTTATTTTCATATTGAGACAATCCTTGTCACAATACAACACTGAACCATGGTTGACCATGATTGATTTTATTGTCAAGACAATCTTTGTCACAACGCGTTGTTGCACCATCATTGACCATGGTTGATTTTCATATTGATAAAAACTTTGTCAGAATGCAACATTGGACCATGGTTGACCATGGTTTATAAACCCAAGGTATATAAACCACAAGCTAAATATTATAAACCGTAAAATAAACATGGTCGAACATGGTTGACCATGGTTGATTTCAATATAGACAAAATCTTTGTGACAATGCAATGTTGGACCATTGTTGATTTTCACATTGAGACAATCTTTGTCATAATGTGACATTGGGCTATGGTTGAGCATGGCCAACTATGTTTGATCAAGGTTGACCATTGTTGATTTTCACATTGAAACAATCTTTTTCAGAATGCGACGTTGGAACATGGTTGACCATGGATGGCCATGGTTGTCATAATGTGACGTTGGACCAAGAGACGATATTTGTCACAATCTGACCATGGTTATTCACCATGGTTGACCATGGTCGGTTTCTGTATTGAGACAATCTTTGCTAGAATGCAACATTGGAACATGGTTGATTTTTGTATTGAGACAATCCTTGTCATAATGCGACATTGGACCATGGTTCACTATGATTGATTTTAATGTCGAGACAATATTTCTCACATTGCAACGTTGGACCTCACCAGCGGTAATAAACCCAAGGGATTAATACAAAAAACCAAAGGGATTATAAACCCAAGGGAGTTATATTAAACCTAAGGGATTAATATTATAAACCCTAGGTATATAACCCCCAACATAAATACCATAAACCCTAAAATAAACATGGTTGACCATGTTTTACCATGACTGGTTTTGATATTGAGACAATCTTTGTGACAATGTGACATTTGACTATGGTTGATTTTCATATTGAGTCAAACTTTGTCACAATGTCACATTGCATCATGGTTGCACATGGTTGAACATGATTATAAACCCAAGGGATTTATATTAAACCCTAGGATTAATATTATAAACCTTATTAATAACATTATACCCTAGGAATATAAACCCTTAGATTGATAAATCAAATGGATTAATTCTAAAACCTCAAGGTACTATAAACCTAAGGGAATAATATTAAACCCAATATTTATAAGAACAAGATATATAGACCCTAAGATAAATACTATAAACAGAAGGGATTAATACTAAAAAACCAAGGGATTATAAAACCAAGGTAATAATATTAAACACAAGGGTAAATATTATAAACCCAAGGTATATAAACCCTAAGATAAATATTATAAACCCTAAAATAAACATGGTTGACCATGGTTTATTTTCTTATTGACAAAATCTTTTTCACAATGCGATGTTAAACTATGGTTAACCATGATTGATTTTCATATTGAGACAACCTTTCTGAAAATGCAACATTGGACAATGGTTGACCATGGTTGATTTTCATATTGAGACAATATTTTTCATAACGCGATGTTGGACCATGGTTGACCATGTTGTCACAATGTGACATTGGACCAAGAGACAATCTTTGTCACAATGTGACCATGGTTATTGACCATGGTTGATTTTCATATTGAGACAATATTTCTCAGAAAGAGACATTGGACTATGGATGACCATTGTTGTCAAAATGTCATGTTGGACCAAGAGACAATCTTTGTCAAAATGTGGCCATGGTTATTGACCATGGTTGATTTTCATATTAAGAGAATCTTTGTTATAATCTATCATTGGAAAAAGGTTGACCATGGTTGATTTTCATATTGAGACAATCCTTGTCACAATGCAACATTGAACCGTGGTTGATTTTATTGTTAAGACAATCCTTGTCACAATGCGACGTTGCATCATCGTTGACCATGGTTGATTTTCATATTGAGACAAACTTTTCCACAATGCAAAATTGGACCATGTTTGACCATGATTTATAAACCCAAGGTATATAGACCCTAAGATAAATATTATAAACCCTAAAATAAACATGGTTGACCATGGTTGATTTCAATATAGACAAAATCTTTGTGACAATGCAACATTGGACCATGGTTGATTTTCATATTGAGGCAATCTTTGTCACAATGTGACATTGGGCTATGGTTAACCATGGTTGACCATGGCCAACTATGTTTGATCAAGGTTGACCATGGTTGATTTTCACACTGAAGCAATCTTTGTTAGAATGTGACACTGGAACATGGTTGACCATGGATGTCCATGGTTGTCACAATGTGACGTTGGGGCAAGAGACAATCTTTGTCACAATGTGACCATGGTTATTCACCATGGTTGACCATGGTCAGTTTCCATATTGAGACAATCTTTGTGAGAATGCAACATTGGAACATGGTTGACCATGGTTGATTTTCGTATTGAGACAATCCTTGCCACAATGTGACATTGCACCATTGTTGACCATGATTGATTTTAATGTCGAGACAATCTTTCTCACACTGCAACATTGGACCTCCCCAACGATAATAAACCAAAGAGATTAATACTAAAATCCAAAGGGATTATAAACCCAAGGGAGTTATATTAAATCCAAGGGATTAATATTATAAACTCTAGGTATATAAACCCTAACATAAATACCATAAACCCTAAAATAAACATGCTTGACCATGGTTGGTTTAGTATTGAGACAATCTTTGTGAAAATGCAAAATTTGACCATGGTTGACCATGGTTGATTTTCATATTGAGTCAAAATTTGTCGCAATGTCACATTGTACCATGGTTGAACATGATTATAAACCCAAGGGATTTATATGAAACCGTAAGATTAATATCATGAACCTTATGAGTAATATTATACCCTAGGAATATAAACCCTTAGATTGATAAACCCAATGGATTAATTCTAAAACCTCAAGGTACTATAAACCCAAGGGAATAATATTAAACCCAAGGGATTAATATTATAAGCCCAAGATATATAAACTCTAAGATAAGTATTATAAACCCAAGGGGTTAATATTAAAATACCAAGGGATTATAAACCCAAGGGAATGATATTAAACACAACAGGTAAATATTATAAACCCGTGTTATATAAACCCTAAGATAAATATTATAAACCCTAAAATAAACATGGTTGACCATGGTTGACCATGGTTGATTTTCTTATTAGCAAAATCTTTGTCACAATGCGACATTAAACTATGGTTGACCATGATTTATTTTCATATTGAGACGACCTTTCTGACAATGCAACGTTGGAACATGGTTGACCATGTTGTCACAATGTGACATTGAACCAAGAGACAATCTTTGTCATAACGTGACCATGATTGATTTTCATATTGAGACAACATTTCTTAGAAAGAAACCATGTTAATTACTTTATAGTTGGAAGATCAAAGCATGAACAAATGATTTGATTTTAGGTTTTTATCCATTCAATTGCACCATTCAAACTAAAAAAATGGATATATATATACAAGTGAAGTAGTGCCTTTAGTTGAGTCTATATTATAAACACTAAAATAAACATGGTTGACCATGGTTGATTTTAATATTAAGACAATCCTTGTTACAATGCGATGTTGGACCATGGTTGACCATGCTTAACCATGGTTTATTTTTATATCAAGTCAATCTTTGTCACAATGTGACGTTTGATCACAGTTGACCATGATTGATCTTGGATGATCTTATTGGATTTCATAAAACATGGTTGAACATGGTTGACAAAGGTTGACCATGGTTATCATATTGAAACAGTCTTTGTCATAACGCGACATTGGATCATGGTTGAGACAACCATTGATTTTCATATTTGTTACAATGCGATGTTGGACCATGGTTGACCAAGGGAATAATAAACCTAGGGATTAATACTAAAAACACAAGGGACTATAAACCTATGCGAATAATATTAGACCCTAGCAATATTAACCCTTAGATTAATAAACCCAAGGGATTGATATTATAAACCCAAGGGAATAATAAACCCAAGATTTAAGGTTTATATACCTTGGGTTTATAATTTTTATCCCTACGGTTTATTATTCCATTGGGTTTATAAACCCTAAAATAAACATGGTTTCCCATGGTTGATTTCCATATATAATTTAAAAAAAAAACTCAAAAAGATGCTTTGTGCTCATATGGAGACCTAATTATAATTCCAAATCATAGTAAATAACTCAAACATACTTGCATAAAAAGTTTATTAATTATTTAATGAAATAAAAATGAATGAATGAATTATTATTATTAATAAATTAATTCATTATTTACTAAATTAATTAATTATTTAACGAATTAATTAATTATTTAATGGTGTTAGTTAATAATGAATAAATAAAAATGAATTATTAAAATAATTAAAAATATTTTATATTAACAAATATTAATTGTATGGTCATCAATTTATATGATTTTTACATAAAAAAAAAATGATGAAATCGAAACATCAAAGAAACTAATATATGCTCTATACTAAAAATGATTTTTACATTAACCAAAGAAATTAATATATGCTCTCCAATAAAAATGTAAATGCAAGGTCCAATTGAAAACATTGTTGGAAGTTGCTAACACCAAAATCAATTAATGGTATCCTTTTATTCAAATGCATACAACGCAAGCCCTATCCTCCTTGCAACGGAGTTTCTTATATTTATTTGGTTTTTTAATTGCTAAAGTTTTGTGGTAAATAATAAGTTATTCTGAGATAAATTATCTATGGAAAAGAAATGCTTTAATTAATTAAATCTTGCAATGCAATTAAACTTCATGAAAAGAAAGCAACTTGAAGTAATCAAAGCAGTAGTCTAAGTGATCTGCATGTATCAGCCAGCTTCGCAATCCACTTAAAATGTTTATGTTCTTTGTTCATAAGTCATAAAATGCAAGTATAAAGTCTGATAAATTCATGTAATCGTTCTCAAATCCTTCAGAAATCCACTCTTAATGTTAAGGATGATTATTGAAATTAATAATATATTTGCTTGTAGAAACAACTTAAAATGGTAAGTAGTAAGAGAAATGCAATATTTGCTGTGAAAGGAATAACTGAACTAGAGTGCAGGAAACTACATGCATTGGTACAGGAAGAGGATTCCTACACGATCCAAGTGGAAGAAAATCGAGACCAGAATTGCGAGTAAAGAAATGCAAGAAATGAATTACAATAAAGAAATAAGCTCAATCAAATTCCAAGCCACGAATCCAATCACACTTTACTACGAAATAGATTTAAATCAAAACTTCAGAAGTAAATATAAAAACTGTTCATACCATGCAACTGCAAAGGGAAATATTCACACAATCTTTCTAAATGACGAAAGCACAAGGTTAAAGGGCTTGGGTTGGCTAGGGCCTAGCCAACCAGCTCGTTTTCCATTTAAGAAACATGATGATTTAGCACTCAAGTACGCATGAAAGATAGATTAAACACAACGTATGAATAACATAGAGAGTTCCTTGTATTGCTTGATCAAAAAATGTACATAGTAGTGCGAGTCCAGCCCAGATCCGAGGGCAATACCAAATTACATAGAAAATGAAATTATAGCCTAAGGATCGCTAGATAGTTTTACCTACAATCTACATTTTATACATTTTTTCTGACTTAGCCGTATTCCACTAATTAAAGTTATTTTCCTATTCAGGCCTTTCGGCCAAACAGACTAACAACCAAACATTACAAAATCGGCTATCAGTTACAATACAACATGTACCTCACTATCCGTAGACAATCCTTGGAAAATATACCTGACTGTGTGCCACCGATATCCATCCTCAGTTAATCAGCAACCGAACTCGGAGTCATGGATCAAAACGTCAGCATGGAAAGATTCAGATCACTGAAATCTCAGAACAATCATCTTTGGCAGTGTAGGAATTTACCTGCACTAATCATGCTAAATCATAATTAACACTTAGTTTCTCAATTACTTCTAGGAAATTAACATAAGTCACAAGAGGTACTTAATAGGCATGAAATCTATGTAAAAATGATTCATAAATCACTTTAATAAATCTTAATGTAAGATAAGAAGCATATGCAGGAATATGTAGTTATCTTGGACTAGTGCAGGAAAGAGAGGTTTAAGTCGAGATAAAACAAAGGTTAATGTTTATAGAAATGGGGTAAAAGTAGAGCAATTTGGGACACCAACATCCTCCCATCCCTAAGCTGTTGTGTGTCCTCACACAACATTCTACCTTTTGCAAAAAATCCTCAAAAAATGAGTGGCCAACTCTCAATCCTGAGCTTCAATGCTTATTCCTGCTTTCACTATCTTCAGCGTTTTACCTCGGGCTCTCCTCAGCTGATTAGTCACCTTCTTGAGGCGTTTGTAGCATTTGGAAGCCCGCTACTTTCATATTTTTACTTGCTTCTTCTGCCTTTTTATCTCTACAGGTAGCTCTATCTCGCTTTGCTTCTACCAATTTTGCTCCTTCATGGCCTGGTTCAAAGCCTCCAGGTCATGAACTTGCTGTTCCAAATCTACTATTCGACAGTTGAGGTAGAGAGTGGAGGGTTCCGTGCTTAGGTCTTATGCTGTAAATGTCTTCTCTGTGATGAACTTGAAATAGGTCCCATCATTGTCAAGGTCAAGGCCATCCAATGTCTGCATTATGACATCACTAAAGGCTTCTGCACTCGGGGTTTCCTTGTCACCGAGGGTTTCAATGCCCTCCATAACCTTCGTGCCAAGGGTTTCATTACCTTGTGCACTCAATTCCTCAGGGTTTTCAATGCCCTGTTCTTCTAGTTCCTCAGGGGATTCAGTACCCTATCCATTTGACCCAGCAGGGGTTTCAGTACCCTGTCTTTATAAAACAATAGGGGCTTCAGTACCCCATTCTTCTAAAACAGTAGGGGCTTCAGTACCCCGTTCCTCAAAATCATTAAGGGTTTCAATGTTCGGTTCACTAAAATTATCGAGGATCTCTATATGTTGTTCCTGTTCATCCTCATGACCCTCTGCTTGGACTTCACTTGTACTCGGTGTCGTCTTCCTCTTCCTTAATCTGCTGACAAAAGTTGACAACAATGTGTTGTCTTCCGCATTCTCTTCATCTTCCACGGTGTGTGTTGCTGCATCTACAAGCAATGAAAGGGTCTGAACTTTAGGGGAAACTTGGGGTGATTCATCAATTATAATCGGAGAGCTCGACTAGTTTGTCCCTTGAGAGACCATATTCTTCCTCACCAAGGTTTTGGTATTTCTCTTCTTAGCCAAGGGTGGAGCGTTTTCGATGGTATTCCTCCCTACTTGCACCAGTGTGCTTTCACCTTTCTACTCGGCAGGAGACAATGTCTCTACTTTCCTTTTCTTACTTGTACTTGTCTTCGCAGACTTCCCTGCACTCCTTGCCTGGAACGCTTTCAAGAATGCTCCCCAGGTTACTCCTTTTTCTTCCAACTTCTTCTTGACCAGGATTGTGATAAGCCCATGATGGTATAGCTTGTTTGCAAATTGGCTTGTGTTCCCACACTGCATGCCCTTCACCATTTTCTCAAGGCTTCTGAGTAAGTAGTAAGGGAAATTAATCAATTTTCTCGAGTCAAAGTGCAGCAACAACCAAAGGTGATATACGAACACCAATGTGTAACGTCCCTCATGACTCATGGATTTCTACAGTATGAACAGAAGGTCTCACCACTTCCTGATCATGACACTCTGCGGAAGTCCCTTCCTCCAATCAACCTTAAGCTTCTTGTCAACAAAGAACCAGTGCCATCGTTTCCTCCCGAGCCACTCCTTTTTAAACCAATGCTCCCCTGTAAGTGGAAAGCCTGTAGCTTGTGCAATAGACTCCCTTGTTACTTCGAACTTCAATGAGCTGACCCTGACTTGACCTCCTTTGAATGTCTTCGCGAACTCCAACACCACAACCATGTTGAACCTATCAAACTTTTGTAAAAATGGTAGGAACTTGGATTCTTGCAATAGTGCAAGACTGTTCCGGTATTCTGTGGTTTTCTCAATCTCCTTCAAAGACAACAACTCACTCCTTACAGGTGTCATGTCAAACTGCACTTCACCCTTTCCAGTCATAACCTTGAAAGGATTCTAGCAAGTGACACCAACGCTTGACAAGACATTTATGCCAGAGGTTCGTCACCCTCTGTCTTTTCAGTCCCACTCACCCGGTCATGATGAAAACAACTCTTCGTAGTAGGTGCAAATTCATATCAACCCATTGCAGGTGAGTCATAATGATTGGGTGTAGTGGAGGTTTATGTGGCAGGGGTGCAACGGTTACAATGATTGGGTTACGGGTTAAGGTAATAATGAACAAGAAATGTGAAATTATTTCAAGGAAGGGGAATATAGGCTATCAGACAACAGTACTATCCCACAATCCTCCTCATAATTTAATCAAGACATACTTCAACACTTATTAAAAAAATTAGATTTCAGAACCCTATACACCTTGCACTTTAATTTTTTTCCTAAGTCAGTAAATGATGAAACATAGTATTAATTGAAACATGAAATGCTATGATATATGAGTATTCATGTCTAGGAAAATAAATATCCATAAACATCCTTTATAAGACACTCCTAGACTGTATGAATTTTATTTTACACTTTCTTTCACAGTCATTTGCATTCCTGCACTAAACCTACTTGCACTGCGTGTCTTGCACCAGGGACTTTTACCAAAACACAAAATTCTGATAGAACAAAATTCTGTAGCTGGACTAAATTTTTTTTCCTCAATATACAAGAAAATTTTTATTCGCTATCCTTTGATGTTTCACGAGCATGCCTTCTAGATTGACTGCATCAAATTTTGTAGTCAATTTATGAGGGAATAAAGAAGTGGGAAGGGGGTAATTTTTTTTCAATGGGAGGGAACATTACAACAGGGATTCCAGAATCAATATCACCAAGGGGAATAAAAGAAATGAGATGTGGAAAAAATTCAAGGGAAAAGAGGGATTTTATGAGATCGGGCAATGGTGGTTTTCTTAGAAGAAAGAGGAAGTTAATTTATTGGGGATTTTAGAAAAGAAACTAGTGGGAATTTTCGAAATGGGAAATAGAAGAAAGGCAAAGTTTTTACCTTGAAATCTACCTACACTAGTGCAGGAAAAAGTAATTGCAGTAGGAAGTAAGCATTTACTTGAATAAAAATGTCCATGCTAGTTACCCTAAACTTGGGTAAGTGCTCGGTTTCGTGAACCTGCTTCTTCTTGGTGGCAACCAACATATCTAAAAGATCAAGTAACATTCCCTTTTTATTAAAATTTCGATCTTCCTGCTAACATGCTGGTTTTTAGGTTGATCCTTCTGCGATCATGTTAGTCAACTGATTTTCATAATTACAAGATTTTTTTCTTTTTCTTTTTGCCATTTTTTTTCTTTTATTATTTTTAATAGGGATAAGAAGGAATCAAACATTAAAAATGTTGGTGTTACCACCTACCAACTCCTTTTCAACTGGCTATTGACATTGTTGCATGAAATCTCCTTTAGTAAGGGGTTGAAAATATACCTTCAATCTATGCCCGTTTATGAGGAACACATAATAGGGTCCCATCTAGTGCGTATGGAATTTTCCTTTAAAATATTTGAATCTAGAATCGTAAAGGAGTACCCAATCACCTAGTTGGAACTACTTGTTTTGAATGGACTTGTCATGCCACTTCTTGCGCTGTTGTTGAACCAAGATGTTCTGTTGAACAACATCCCTTCAGAATTCATCTAAATCATTCAATTGTAGAAGACGCTGCTTCTATTCTTTAGAGAGATCCAACCCCAATTGGGTTGCAGTCCTGAAAGTCTTGATCTGGAATTCTATCGGCAAGAGGACTTGTTTTCCATACACCAGCTCATATGGTGTGTGTCCTATGCTGTTTCTCCAAATGGTTTGATATGCCCACAATGCTTCCAGTAATTTGTTAGCCCAATCATTTCTGTGCATATTTACCATTTTTTTGAGGATGGACTCAATTACCTTATTCGTGGACTCCACCTGACCATTTTGTTGTGGGTGATACGGTGTAGATTTCTGGTGCCGTATTTTGTAATGCTCCATCACACCCTGTACCAGATTATAAATAAATTGCGGTCCATTGTCAAAAACAGTTTCTTTAGGCACACCAAATCTAGTAAAGATTTTAGTAAAAAGAAAATCAACAACAACTCTTTCAGTAGAAAAAGAAATAGCTTTAGCTTCTACCCATTTTGTAACAAAATCTGTACAAACCAAAATATGCTTTTATTTGATGGTGTTGGATTTATTGGTCTTATGAAATCAATGTCCCATTTTTCAAAAGGCTCAATCTAACCTAAGGACATAAAGGCATTTCATTGGTTTGATTAGGCTAGCCAACTCGCTGATAGCTATCACACTGCTTGACATATTATTTGGCATCCTTAAACAAGGAAGGCCAAAAATAACCAACTTGTAACACTTTGTATGTAGTCCACTTATTGGCAAAGTGACTCCCGCAAGGTTCATCATGGGTAGATTTTAAAATATCAAACACTTCTTCCTCTTTTACACATCTACGAATAATGAGATCTGATCTGGTGTAAAAGAGGTCTCCTTGGATCCAAGAATATGCAACATTTTTATGTATGATATTCCACTTTTCATGAGCGAATAAGTGAGGTGGTAATTATCTAGTGACTAAATAGTTAGCTCTATCAACAAACCATGGGGATTTTTTTGACACAACAAAAAGATGTTTGTCAGGAAAAGCATCATCAACAAGAATTTCTTCACCAGGATTATTTAACCTTGAAAAATAATCTGCTACTACATTTGATTTTCCTGGTCTATCAACAATATTAATATTAAATTCCTATAACAATAGTAATCACCTAGTCACTCTAACGCTAGTTAATGGTTTATTCATAAAATATCTTATTGTGAAATGATCAGTATGCACAAAGACTTCATATCCTATAATATAATGTCTGAATTTATTAATGGAAAAAATTACAGCTAAAAACGCTTTCTCGGTAATCGTATAATTGAGTTCAGTAGGTGACAAGTTTTTAAGAATGAAATAAATAGCATAAGGTTGTTTGTTTTCTTCTTGTCCTAAAGTTGCACCAATAGCAGTATCTGAGGCATCAGAGGAAATATAAAAAGGCAGGGACCAGTTTGGTCCTCTCAAAACTAGTGCCTGGACTAATTTTTCCTTCAATGTCTCGAAGGACTGTTAGCAAGCTGTGGACCAAGAAAACTCACTATCCTTAGCCAAAAGTCGGAAAAGGGGGTAGCTATCCTTGAGAAATTCTCAATGAATCTCCTATAGTAGCCCATATGTCCTAGAAAACCTCTCAATCCCCTTTCAGTTTTGGGTATAAGGAGACTCAAAATGACTTTTATTTTTGTAGGGTCAACCTGGATACCTTTGTCAGAAATAAGATGGCCAAGAACCACCCCTGCCTTGCACATTAATCTGAATTTCTTGTCACTCAAGGCGAGATGAGCTTCTTGGCAGCGAAGAAGCACTTTTTCAAGATTCTTGAGGGCTTCCTGAAATGAATCACCAAACACAGACATTTCATCTATATAGATTTCTACACACTCAAGGTTAGCAAAAATAGCCAAGATTGCCCTTTGAAAGGTAGCTAGGGCATTACATAGCCCAAAGGGAAGCACTCAGTAAGAAAATGTACCCCATGGAAATGTAAAAGTGGTTTTTTCTTGATCCTCGGGTGCTATCTGTATCTGGTTATATCCGCTAAAGCCATCTAGAAAAGAAAAGTACTTCTTACCAACAAGGGTATCGAGTACCTAATCGATGAAAGGAAGGGGGAAGTAATCTTTGAGAGTGGCATTATTCAATTCTCTATAGTCAATACAAATGCACCATCTCCCATATTTTTTCGGGACTAATACTAATGGAGAGACCCACTGGCTGTTAGAAATGGGATAGATATAATCAACATCTAATAGTTTTTGAAATTCTTCCTTTACAACGTCTCTTAGAGTTGGGTTCATTCACTTTTGGGGTTGTTGGATAGGTCAGGCTCCATCCTGAATATAAATATGGTGTGTAGAAGTTTCAGGAGGGATGCCTTTCATATCTTCATAACCCCATGAAAAGGCAAAGATGGTTTCACAACAAATTCACAAGCTGCTCTTGCTGGGAAGGATCCAATTCTGAACTGATATACAAGGATTTACCTGGAATAATATCAATAAGAGTGGTATAAGGCTCAAGAGTAAACAAAGGTGTCGCTAGATATGGTGGTGATGGAGGTAGAGAGATATCTTTCTTGAGAATCTAGACTAAAAATTTGACTCAATGACTCAAAATTAGGCATGGTGTCTAGATTGTTTAGGAAGCCTTGAATCTCACCCTCTTGCGAGGACTCAACATTTTGATGTATCAAGGAAATAGGCTGAGTCTCCTCATCAATACTGTAGTCTAACTATAAAGTGTCTCGGAGCTCCTAAATGGATCTAGCAGGTGGATACAAGGTGACTATCTTCCTGGAATCTCCATGGGAAATATACATATCACCAGAATGACATCTGATATAAGCATTGGCCGTAGAAAGCCATGGTCGTCCCAAGATCAAGGGATCTCCTCCCACATGATTCTTTGGCTGAAGCAAAATGAAATCTATGGGATATTCCCAAGAGTCTAGGGAAATGACCACATCATCTAGCACCCCTTCCGGCTTGATTTTAGATCTATCTGCTAGTTTAAGCACAATGGGAGTAGGACGAATATGGACCGATCCAAGTTGATCCATGGTTTGCTTGGTCATAACATTAATGGCTTCCCCTAGATATATAAGTGCATTGGAGACAAGGACATCACCTATCTGAACAGAGACAACAGGGTTTCCAGGGTTGGTATATTTTTCCATGTGCATACACCTCGTCATTAACTCTGCTGCCCTACCAACAAATTGGATAGTTTGAGGTTCCAATCTTCTCCTTCCTCGCTTCTTGAAACAAAGTTCCCTAATTATTTTGTACAAATGGGTATCTCTTTAATGGCTTGGAGTAAAGGTACCCTTATGAAAAGGTTCCTAAGCTTAAAAGCTAGGCTAGAATCAGGAATGGGGTCATTCTTCTCCACAACTAAACTCTCTAGATAGGGAGGTTGGTTGGAAGAAGACGGAAATGGCTCAGAAGGTATAGGGATAGGCTGAATGGTACCATCTTCTTCGGAATGGTTAGGAGTTTCTTCCTCTCCTTTCTAATTGATAATCTCCATAGGCTTCTTTTGATTTTCTGAGGTTACTACCTTCACTGATCTCAATTGGAGATCATTGACTCCAACTGGCATAGAGTGATATCTGGATGAAGAAAGCGGGTTCATAGAATGGATCATTTGTACCGCTTTATTATTGGGGTTGGGTAAAGGTTGAGCAAGAAGCTGAGAAGGTCGAAACGATGGAGGTAAAGGTAATGGTGGCATAGGTTGAGTCATTTGCGGTAATGTTGGCTGTGGAATTGGGTAAGGTGCATATGTAGGAGGGTATGATTGCATAGGTGTAGGGTAGGAATGATGTGAATGCCGTGAATGGTTTGGCCCTCTCCATCCTTGTTTCCAAGATTGGGAGGGTTGTCCATACTGATATTGGTTCCCATGCTGCTAATGTTGAGAGTGACCAGTGTTAGGATAGGAATACGAGTGTGCATTAGAACCAAAAAAATGTGGTGGAGGTTCAGGAACCATACCTGCACTTACCTGAGGCCAATTTCTTTGTGCTCCCATAGCATGCAGTGATTCAGCTTCAGGTTGTCCTCCCTCAAGTACAGATTTAAGCCCAGGTATGGAGTGACATTTTTATGTAGCATGGTTCTCTACACAAATTGCACATTTATAGTTTCTTTAATATTGAGAGGACATTCTCTTAAAGGATGCTTTCTTCTACATCTTGGATAGAAAATAGACAATGACTCTTGCTCTTCTACAAGTTTTTGCTAAAACTTCAAAGAGTCTATTTGTTTACTAACAATATTCATTCTTTCAATTTTCATTGTTCATTTTGTTTTCTAATCCAATAATCATAGCATCACTAGATTCAGTTTTCCTATTTCTATTCCGAATTCCTTTACCGGATCTATATTGGTTCCTCGAGAATTTCCTGCACAAGTCACAGATCTCATCAAAAGGTTTTTTAGCAATATCCCCTTGTCCTAATAGATTTAGATTATTCCTAGCATCATCAGTAAGCCCACATAAGAACAAGGTTCTAAAGGTACTTAGATCAAATTTGTGCTTTGACCTTTGGAGGATGTACAAGAATCTCTACAAGTAGTCCTCTAGCATCTCATCATCATTTTGCACAATAGTAAATATTTCATCTTGAATATCTCTAGTTTTACAATATTCTTGATATTTCAATAAGAACACTCTCTTCATTTTCTCCCAAGAAGTTATAGTGTTTCCTCCTAGTCCCATGAACCAGCAGAGTGTTGTGTCCTTGAGAGTTGCAGGAAACAAAATATGAATAATCATAACTTCTACACAAAATATCAAACTAAAATAAGAAAGAGTTTGGGTCTTCATGTACCTTACCATAGAAATGAGGAAGAGATGATGGTGAAATATTTTCATTTGTACTTGTGTATTAGGATTCACGATCGGGAATACGAAAGTGGACTGTTCCTCATTTACTTGATTTTCACCACTTCCTTCTGCATGATCTTCCTCATATGCCATTGTTGTTCTTCCACACGAACCACTCTCAACAGGCTAAGAAGGCTGACTATGGATTCCAATAGTCCCCTTCTTCCCCTTTATGGGTTGTGTCACACCTGGACCAATGCTACCAGAGTCCAAGTGGATTGTTCCTCGGTGATGAGTCTAAGTTCGTTTGGACTTTCTGCCTGCAAAAGAAGGTCAAATATGAGATTTGGTTTCAAATTTTTCAGTATTTCTTTGGCCCCCTACCTATTTTAGGCATTCATTTCAAAAAAATGACATAACAAAATTTGAATAAAAACTGCAATTTTCAAAAAATAAATCAACACCTATAAATTCCTTCAAACAATAGAAGCACACTGTAGAAAAAAATAATAGCAAACTTGCCCCTATTGAAAAAAATGGAAAATTCTTACCAATTCAAATCACCTCCCTGACAAAGACGCCAAAATGTTGGGTGCAGGAATTGCGCTTAAGCAAACTCCTCAAACTTAATTGTCAACCTGGGGGTTTCGTAAATGTAGAGATGAAGCACAGGAAATGCTAGAAGTGTTATGAACTTTTCTTATTCCTAATCTTACTTATTAAAGGAAATGTTTGCAGAATCGGACATAAAACAATCTTAAAGGTAATTAACACCAAAGCAACTCTAGTGTTGGAATGCGAAAGAACAATTTGCAAGTAAATCAAGTAAAGGAGTTTTCACACAAATGGAAGCAATCTTAAATGCTGGAACGAAATGCTATGTTTATCTTTAGATAGATGGTTAATAGACTAACAAGTGGTCCCTTGCAGAGATCTGTTTTCCTCTTGATCTTCCTTCTACATAAACAACATGTTCTTGTACTATTGCAATCTGCTTGCACTAGTGCAGGTATAATGCCTCTGTGCAAAAGTATATTTTACCTCCCTTACTAAATATTTATGTCTTTGTGGAGGTGCTATAAGCCTCATGGCTTAGAGCACTTTGTTTATGTGACAAGAGACTAGCTCTTGCATCGAGGCAAAGTTTCCTTCACCAAAGTTTCCAATTTACTTTCGAAAAGATTGAAAGACGTGTTGAAAAGAATTGCAATTGCAAATGAAATTCTGAGATAACTTATCTATGGAAAAGAAATGCTTTAATTAATTAAATCTTTCAATGGACATAAACTTCATGAAATGAAAGAAACTCGTGGTAATGAAAGCAGTAAGTGAGCTGCATGTATTAGCTAGCTTCGACAATCCACTTAAAATGTTTATGTTCTTTGTTCATAAGTCATAAAATGAAAGTATAAAGTGTCTATGATAAATTCATGTGATAGTTCTCAAATCCTTCAGAAATGCACTCTTAATGTTAAGGATGATTACTGAAATTAATAATATAGTTTCTTGTAGAAACAACTTAAAATGGTAAGCAGTAAAAGAAATGAAATATTTCTTGTGAAAGGAATAACTAAATCGGATTTCAAGAAACTACATGCGCTGGTATAGGAAGAGGCTTCCTACACGATCCAAGTGGAAGCAAATCAAGACTAGAATTGCGATTAAAGAAATGGAAGAAATGAATTAAAAGAAAGAAATAAACTCAATCAACTTCGAGGCACAGATCTGCTCACACTTGACTAGGAAATAGATTTAAATCAGAACTTCAGAAGTAAATATAAAAACTATTCACACCACGCAACTGCACAGGGAAATATTCACACAGTCTTTCCAAATGACGAAAGCACAAGGGTAAACAAACTGAGTTGGCTAGGCCCTAGCCAACTAGCTCTTTTCCCATTTAAGAAATGAGACGTTTCAACACTCAAGTACGCATGAAAGATAAATTAAACACAACATATGAATAACATGGCGAGTTCCTTGTATTACTTGATCCAAAAATGTACATAATAATGCGAGTCTAGCCCAGAGCTGAGGGCGATATCAAATTACATAGAAAATGAAATTACAAGCTAAGGATCGCTAGCTAGTTCTACCTACAATCTACATTTTATACATTCTTTTAGCCTTAGCCGTATTCCACTAATTATAGTCATTTTCCTATTCAGACCTTTCAGACAAACAAAATAACAACCAAACATTAAAAAATCGATTATCACTTATAATAGAACATGTACTTCGTTGGCCTTAGACCATCCCTGGAAAATATCCCTGACTATGCACCACCGATATCCATCCTCAGTTAATTAGCAACTGAACTCGGAGTCATGGATCAAACGTCCGCGTGGAAAGATTTAGCTCACAAAAATCTCGGAACAATCATCATTGGCAGTGCAGGAATATGCCTGCACTAATCATGCTAACTCACAATTAACACTTAGTTCCTCAATCACTTCTAGGAAATTAACATAAGTTACAAGAGGTATTTACTAGGCATGAAATCTACGTAAAAATAATTAATAAAGCACTTTAATAAAATGTAAGATACAAAGCATATGTAGGAATAGGTATTTATCTTGGACTAGTGTAGGAAAGAGAGGTTTAAGTCTAGATAAAGTAGAGGTTAATGTTTATAGAAATGGGGTAAAAATACAGCAATTTGGGACACCAACAATACCTATTGATCCAATTAACGACCACCTATAAAATCCAATATTGGTGGAGTGTATTAATACAAAGAGGGGTGGGTGAGTTCGATTTTGACCCCAAGTCATTTAGTGGGTAGTGCTATTATTGCGCCAAACCTAAAAGATTAAAGATTATTTACTTTTTTAAAGGAAATTATTTCTATGTCACATGATACATGGTTTTTACTTTATAATCATAATTTTTTTTCATATTATATGATTTCAAACTTTTTTTTATTTTGAAATTCCAATCAAAGTTTTTCACTACATAATTTTAACTTTTATAATTTTTTATTTTTAAATTTCAAACAAAACCTACAAAAGGAAACCCACTTAGTAAAGCTATAAAAAGTGATACTTGTAGATTATAGTTTTACAAATTTGACACTGTGATTAAGAATAAGTTACAAACATTATGTATTTACAAATTAATAAGATTAAGGTAAATGAGGGCCATGGTAATTAATGTGACTCTTTGTACTATTTTTACTTAAAATATTAATTTGTATTTTTATTTTTATAAACGAATATTGTTAAATGTGTAATTGAGTAAAATGTATTAAATTGGGATTCTAATTTTTAAGGCATTTATTTAAAAAAGTCAAAGTGTGCTGGGTTTTTTACTAAGATTTACTCTAGTGGTGTTGAGAATGGATCTATCTCAATTCCCAAACAAGATTCTTCATACACTGCTCAATCCCGAATTCCCTGCTTTTATTCTAGCTTGCACCTTGACACTCCTCCTCCTTGCACAAATTTGAATTGAGGTATAACTTAGTTGTTTCATATAGGAGCATTTAGAGCTGATAATAATAGTGTGATACTATGTTGTAATTTGCTCTACAAATGTGATGGAAAGTGTGCCATGTATGTTGGCAAGTTCATGGTTAATGTAGTATAAGCTAAATGCAAATTTACAGTCTTCTATACTAGATCTAGAAAGTTATGCCCAATAGCCAACACCATAGAGCAAGACATGTTTTCCAATTCCATAGTTGCTACCAAACCTCTCTCAGTGCTGGAGCTGTTTCCTAATAGACTTCTTTTTATTGCTCTTGAAGTGATGAAAGCAACCAATGTTGCATATAAGAACATTTAGATCTCATAAGAAAAGTGTGATACTCTGATATAATTTTCTCTACAAATGTGATGGCAAGTGTGCCCTAAATGTTGGCTATTTTCATGGTTAATGCAGTATAAGCTAAATGAAAATTTATTTTCTTATATACAAGATCAAGAAAGCTATACCCAGTAGCCAACACCACAGAGTAAGACATGTTTGCTAATTCCACAACTGCTACCAAATCTCTCTCGGTGGTGGAGTTCTTTTTCAATAGCCTTGTTTTTACTGCTCTTGAAGTGATGAAAGCCACCACTCCATATATTTTTTACAATACGCACAAAGAAAAAAAAAGGACCAACTTCATATTAGCTACTGAAATATAAATCAGTTCCTTTTAAGACACTGAGAAATACAATGAAAAATTAGTAGATTAAACAACCTTTAATAGGTCAAGAACCCACAAAAAAAAGCATATTCAGTGAGTATGAAATCAAATAAACATAACATGGTTAACAACATCCATATAAAACCCTCATCAATATGGAATTTGGATTTGTACAAAATTTAGGTTCATTATAGTACAATCTCAAGATTCGTTAGGTTGGCAAGAAGAGTACCTAAAGAAAAGATAACATGGAACAACATATTCTCAAGAGAAAGAATCTTCATTCATGAATGACACAAAATTTGTCAATTCAATCTGAACTCTCATCACTTAGAAATGTAAACAAGGAGATAGAAAGATATAAATCAAGAAAAGTCTACGCTTCCTTTCTAGGAAAGGAGAAGTTGATGATAAAGTGCATGTGACATTGTGATGTATTGTATACCAGGAAGGACGAAAAATTAATAAAGGTTGAAGATTTGAATAGTTTATATAGCACGTTGAGTTTGGCCTCTAAACAAGTAGTTATATGAAAGACGTTTTACAACTTTAAAAGACGGGGATTGACAATAAAGAAGTAAAAAACAATAGAAATTGAAGATTTAAATGTTTAAAAGTTTACATAGCTTGTTCAATTTTTTCTCTAAAAAAGTGAGCAGCTATATGAAAAATATTCTAGAACTAAGTATTTACAATAGACATAGAGTAAGTTGAAACAACCCTGAGGAATGTTTTGTACAAATTTTATTATAACCTTTCCCTCCATTCAATAGATATTGCAAAGCCTTCTGAAGAGAGAGTATATCCAAGTCTATAACCTGGTCCACAACCAGAGAAAAGGGCTAGGGATGTCACAAGCTAAAATAAATGGTCTTTTTCATTGCTGTAGTGATGTATTGAGAATATCAGTTGAAATAGATCCTATTAGCTACATGGTCGCAAAAGACACTAGAAAATTCAAAATAGATTTTTTTTATGGCATCCAGATTTCATACAGACAATCCAACTTTCCCATCTTATACAACAATATCTAAAAATAACCACTCAAGTTTCTCTCCAATTTATGAAACCACCACACAGGATGGGCATATCATAGTGTAAAATCAAACATTCCTGTGTTTTTTTTAAAGGGTTCATTTACAAAACAGTGTATGAGAAAGTCAATATTGAGATATAATAACTAAATTTTGAATCATTGTGATAGAGAAAACATCACATTAGCTCACAGAATCTATCCAATGCTGTAATGATCTAAGATGATGATTGAGTTTTGAATCAAGATAACTAGGTGACAACTTAAGTTGTAGCCACAAGCAAAAGATCACATCAACTCACATAATATATCTAAGGCTACAATGAACCCCCATACATATTTATGGACCTCATAGGTATTTTAGTGCACACAGAACACCACCCTAAAAATTATATACCCTTGATCGATTAAGAATAACTTAGGATGTCTAGAGTCGATGCCGAGGTGGGTGGTAAAATAATTGAGGATGAGTTTTAAAGGGTAAAGGAATTGAGATGATTTTGTTTGGTATAACTCACAATGCTACTATTATTAGGCATAAATTACTATTAAGGCATGAATATAGGTGAAATAACGTTATAGAAGCAGGAATCCAAAAGACGTAGTTCATTTGGATCTATTAAGACTGAGGATACTAAACATTCTTCTCAAGGAAGTCCATCGATTCCAAGTTACATGATTAATATTGAGTCGACAAAAGAAAATATTCATGGTCATTCCCCAAGGTCGAGTCCAGATGTTTAGGAGAAGGGAACTCCTATAATATGGAGACATTCTCTTCCAAATCTCCTACTGTGAAACCCAATTCTGTATCACCAAGGACTCAGAGATTGTTTCCACAAGTTCAGTCAACTGGGGGGAACATAAAAAGTGATCGATCTCTTGGAAATAGTAGGAAGTAAATTCTCTCATGATTTGGGGATTTATATTTGTTCATATTTATTTGGAGAAATTTCTTTAAATGTTGACATTTCTTTTATTTATTTATTTCAAGAAAATGAAATCCCTATTTAGGTAGATTGGCGAAGGTGATTGGTATTTGAGCTTCTCTTGATATTTTGTGCATTTGGAGTGTCTTCTTAGTTAGTAATGAATGTGAATCTCTAGAGAAACCTTTTATATATTATGAGTTTAGATTAAGTGTGTTGGACTTGATATTCACTCTAAATGTCTTGTGAGCCCTAAAATGCACCAGAATATGTTGTATATACAAAGCATATACCATGTTTCATATTCATGACGTGATTTCTAGTATATATATTCATGGGTTCACTTGGAACAATTGGTTCATTGACTGTAAATTGTTAGATTACATATTTGTTTTAGTTTCAAAATGTTTTGACAAGGGTTTGTAGATTATGCATGCTTCGAGCTAATAAATATTCGATTTTATGATGTATAATAATATGGGTTCGACTTCAGAGCTAATGTTGGGAAGCAAATCCCCCCATAGCAAGTTTTTGGGGCTTAAAACCCAAGTTTTGGTCAATGTAATGTCAAGACCTCGCAAAATTTGGGTGCAAAGCGCGAGAGTCTAGGGTTGTCAACCCTAAAACAATGTAATTTAATATAGAATGTGTCGGCATACCCATGGTCCACGGACCATGGGATTGTATAAATAGAGCGAGGCTCTAAGTGTAAAAGGTAGTTTTTGAGCTTTGAGAAGTAATATGGGTTTTTGAATGAGGAGTTCGCTTTGAGTCTGTAAGTCCAAGTCTTGGGTCATAGTAGTAGTAAGAGGCTCTGCAGCTGTGTGCGCAGAGCCCTGGTAGAGTCTGCAACTGTGTGAACGGACCCTTGCAGTTGAGTGCGCAAGGCAGAGTTGGGATTGTATATGAACAAAGGATTAATAAAAGATAAGTTGATTATGGAATATTGTGCATTTTCTCATAGATCTATGTGTTTATGCTTCTGTTGTATTCATGCATCTCTTTACAGTTTTATGATTGCATGCACGTGTTATAAATGTTGAATGGTTAATAAGGACATTGGGTACACACAAATAAGTCAAGATTTATAATAATAGCATAGTAAGGATTAAGGATCTAGGTAACACCTCTTCGCGCTCTTTACAGAGCTGTGTGGAAGCGGTCACACAAGTGGCGAAGATCAGACGGTTGCGTGGAGCAGCGCAAGCACACAAATTGGGTTAGCAAACTTCCTAGACCTCATCAAGACATCCCTAGGCTGCAGAAACCTGGTTCCAACACCCTCCCATACTACCTCGGGTGAGACCTCAGTCCGCGCACCACGGGATGTTTTTGAAAGAGTCGGTAGTTTCGAGATTTGTTTGGATAAATAACTTCTGAACCTAGGTCAGGCCCCAACAAGCCAAAAAATGGTTCCATTGTCGGGACGAAGATTTGCCTAAGGGATGTCTGATGTCGTGCCATTGGAACCCTACGAAGAAAGAAATTGAAGAGTGGTTGGACAAAAAGCTTCATGATTTTGTGAGTGGATTGCGAGAGAGTGGGGAAGAGCTCACCCAGGTGTTATAGACATTTTTGGGCACTTCAGCCCCAATCACAAATGTCCATAAACTGAGGGCTCTTAAGTCCCTAAAAGCGTTGCTTCACTACCTAAAGGAACAAGGTCAACTGATTTCATCATCTCCCAGAAGTTCTCCACTGAAAACTGCTCATAAATGGTCAAAATTGGACCATACTAAAAGCTCAATGCAGAGGGTGCGATGCATATCACCTTACCAATGTACAGGGTGTGATGCATACTGTTTTGCTGCTCTGTAGGGTGCGATGGTTGGGAATGGACAAATGGCAGGGACAAAAATGCGAGGTGGAAGATCATGGAATCTTCCAGAAGCTTCCCCTTTGACACTTACCACTCTATTTTCGACCAAGGATGAGTAAGAGATCATCATTCTCCAAGTGGAAGCAGGAACTATCAGAGAGAAGACACTAATCAAGATCCCAAAAGATGACTCACCTCTCTGTAATCATCTATATATGGATCCTCATCACAGAGATCCAGAGGCTGGAATTTTGTATCTTATAGAGAAGTGTTGTTGGTATTCTGGTGTACATTCACAGTGTTGGGTGATCTAGCTTTGCTTGAGGTGAAGAAGGGCTTCTTAGCTGGAGGATGATGCTGGGTCAGAGCACATTGTTGTAATCTTCTTGCTACTTTTCATCTAAATAAAGCTATTCTTGTTTCCTTCCATATTCTTGTGTACTTGTTTATATATGCATGTATATGGTTAATGCACATCTGATCCTGCATTATTTATGAAGTTAGATCCTTGTTTCTTGCATAGTAGTATGTTTTTGTGATTCTATTGGTCCTTTTGAAGCTGGGCAGACAAAGAAGAAGTGGCAAAACTCTATCAAGAAGGAGAGGAAATCGAGCGCAAGACTCAGGTTGGCCCTCTTGGTTCTTCTCTCATCTATTTTCATAAAAGGAAGCAATAGTAGACTTTCATTGTTTGTTTCTAAGATAGCCACCCATCTTAGTGGGAATAGGAACATCCCAGTGAACACTATTCCCAGATAACAACTAGGCTACCCGAAGTAACTAGCAGAACCAATTGAATCAAAAGGCAAGCCTTGTGATCCAGCAAAATTCAGAGTTTGACCAACTCCGGTTGCAAAACCTCCATAACCGGAGAAGCTTCCTCCTAAAGTATTATAAGGAGTTGATAACCCCTGATAAGGATCCCAAGCAGAAGCTAGGGGAGGAATACTTCGGAAAGAACTAACTATGGAGCATGGCCCATTCCCTTTTTGGCCGGAAAATGGACTCCCAGTTCCCATACTACTGACCGCAGGGTTTGTCCAACCTTGAATTGGATTGCTACTTTGTCCTAAAGAAGAGAAAGGCATAGATCCAATTGTTGGGTTGGAATGTGGTATATGACCACTTCCAAAAGGAAAACCTTGGAATGAAGCTGATCCACCCATCATGGATGTGGCAGCACTAAACAGAATTGATGGAATACCCTGTGAATGGGTGCCAAATGGGAAGAATCTAGAACTAAAAGCATTGGTTTGGGAATTTCCTCTTGTGGAAGGAATGGAGGTAGACCCAACTAAAGATGTGCTAGCAAAAGAGCCAAATAAAGAAGCGGAGGAGATGGAAATCGTTCCTCCCCCTTGTACTGATGTTGGAGTTTGCATAGTTGTAGCACTTGTAGTAGAAGCCATGCTTCGAGTAGTGGTCATCGATGGTAAGTGCGTAATGTGACCTGGACTTGATGGTCTATGCATCGGAGTCCCAACGTATCGTAATACTTCTGGATAACTAGAGGGTAGGGGAGAATTCGGAGCCGTTGATGACTCTATGAGTTCTTCTACCTCTACGTTATCTTCCGCCCGAAAGAGGACTCGAGAGAGAACTGGAGTGTTTCTCTCTTGTTCAATGGAAGTACCAGGCCTATCTAGAACAATAATGCCCCCAAGAGGAGGATCAATCCCTGATGCGTCATCTGCCACGAGATGAAACCCACCGGTAGTATTACCTCTGCGCCTTCTAGGAGAAGGCTCTAAACTTGGTGTTGAAAGACCATGAAGTCTTTGAGACCGTCTAGGTGATCGGTTAGCCACTTTGAATTTTTTATTAATATATAACTAAAGACTCAAAAAATTGAAAGCTAGGCTGACTAAGAGCATAGAGCACACACTATAAAGTCCCTAAAATATATCAGCCAGTCAAATAACTTTCAAGTATTACCACTCCAGGTAATTAGGACCAAACACCAAAATACAAGAAAGTGAAGTAAGGGGCCTTCTGAAGATAGTTTGGGATAATGACGGCCCAGTCCTATCATCGAAGGTAACAGAGGAAGTTACGCTGACCTCCTAACAATAGCCTGCGCCAGTGCAAGCCCCCAAGCTTCATAAGGGTGCCCTCCAGTAGTACCGGTGAGAGTGATACAATGTCAACCTCAGGTGCCACGGGATTCCCCTTCGTAGCCACCTGTGTAGATCCCTAGGAGTAGCAACTAAGGTTACCAACTCGTATCAGAAGCTAGGTGGAACAATTGTGAGGTAAGTTCGGACAAGTAGGAGAGGGGGTATCTCTCTTCCCTATCTTCATAGACCCCGTGCTTAACTCCCAGATCCGGAGCTTTCCTGGTCTTCCTAAAGCTATTGTATTTTCACTCACTATTCACACTCCTATGTTTGACAGTTTAAATGGCCTTGGAGAGTTATCTCTCCACTCGCCTAATCCAAGGCTCTAAAATATCCTAAAACTTGTTGGTGTGTCTAACTTGACAATTATAAAAAGTTCTAGTATATTTTAATTAGCGCTTGATTTTAAATGGGTTGTTATTTAAGTCAAGTGACAAGCGGAAGTGAAACTAGTGGTGTTTGGACGCAAAAGAAATTAATAAAAGCCAAACTACATGCAAATGCACTTGTTTTCGTTTTTCGATGAAAGAAATTTCTACAGGGTTCAGAGGAACTTCAAATAAAGCAACAAATTTTTCTTTTCTTTTCTTTATCTCAAACTTCACACTCACAAAAGTTAACAAAACTAGGAATGCCTAAAAAGATACACAAATTAATCCTAATCTAACAAGTACATGCTGATGCAAAACTCAAAACTACTCTTAAATCAAGAAATGAAAGTTGCTTGTTTATCAATTTTTTTATTTGCCATTTAAAATGTTTAGATGGAATATAAGTTTTTTGTTTCTTATTTCGTCTAAGCACTAAAAGCAAGACGAAGACAAAAAAAATGCACTTTCACTCAACAAAAGGGAAAACTAAATCAAAACAAAGTTCAAGAAAGCAAAACAAAGTTTCAAGAAGTTTCCTTCAAAAGCAAAACAAAAATTGACTTTTCAAAAGTGCTCTAACAAGACTGAAAATTTATGATCGAAGAATAGACAATGAAACACTTTGTGATTTTGCAACACAAAACAAGTGAGAACTCAAAAAAAAGGTGTTTCAAAATGCTCTTAACAATAAAAAAGCAGTGAGACGAGCTTGGCGATAAAAACCAAAAGATTGAAAAGATAACTTCCAAGAAAGTGTGAACCAACAACTTTCAGAAAGCACAAAAAGCAGATGGTCATAAATATATCGTTTGAATATGCAAACCAAAAAGTCACCAAAACAAAACTCAACACAAATATTGAAATCAATATTTTTTCCCTGAAGACACAGAGTAGCCAAGATTCCTTGCAAGAAACGTTGTGTGCCATTTGCAAGAAAAACAAACAAGACCAACCTTTTCACAGTCAGAGAGAATTTGAAAGCAGATACTTGCTGTAAACTAAAGATTGTCATAGAAAAGTAGTTGTTCAGGATTGAACCAAACCAACAGGAAGACCTTCATAAACAAAAAGATTTAAAAAAATATTGAAAATTATAAGATATACGCGACTGTGTTTGCGCACAGCTGCGTGTATACACGGCAAAGATTAAGAAAACATGCGTATACGCAGGTTTACTTAAGGAAAGATGCATATATACGCCTCTGTAAACAGAAAAAATGGCATATATAAAAGGTTCCAAGAAAAATAAAGCACATTCTGAAGAAACTGATCAAACTTGTAATTCAAGAACAGAGCAGATAGTAACAGAAAGCAAACAGACAGCTGAGCCCTGATTAGCTTGAATACACCCAAACTAGGAACAACAATATTGTTGTCCCCAGTGGAGTCGCCAATTCTGTTAGGGAATAAATTCCCCTAGGGTCTTTGGTTGATACCCTAGCAGACTGGAGGTTATCTATGTAGAAAAATAAACATTCCATACAACCATAATGTTAATATAAGAAAACTCTATGATAAGGGGCGTATCTAAGGTCCTATGTTTTAGAAGTTCCTTCCAGGGTCCAAACCCTTCTTGGAGTTCCTTTTGCTCCTTTGACCTGCAAAACAATCAATTCAAGAAAGTATAGCAGTGTATGGACTAAACATCATAAAGAAACCATCTTCATATTATAACAAAAGGTAGTTAGTTATGCAATTAAACAACCATTCACATATGAATCATAACATGAATATCATAAACATGAAGAAGATTTATATCAGGAACAAAGACATGTGTTTCTTTTATTATAGACAAATAAAGTACAAAAAGGAATAATTTCACCTGATTCGTCCTTTTGCAGGCTCCAAGTGGAACCATCTCCCAGATTCGTCCAGTCTCAAGCCTTTAACAAACTCCTTCCATGAATTACTCCATGATATCTCAAGTAGTAGATAGACATCAACACACACAAGGAAACAAGGGTTTCTTGTAAAATGGGGGAAGTGCAGGAGGCACTAGGATCTTCAGACCTGGTCAGGGAAATATCAGCATAATAATCTTTCTCTCTCTTCTCTCCCCCCTTTGGCCTTCCCATTGAAGCCTTTTTATACTTCTCCCAAAGTAGTTTTTTAGTTGGGAATTCATTGGGAACAGTTGGGCCACGGGCACTAACAGGTAATCAATAGGTGAAACCCATGATCTCAGCCCGAAATTAAGGAGATTTATTTTTTATAAGTGTTTTAAGACATATACGCGGGTTGGGTATACACAGATCCGTGTATACACGCGTTTAGCTCAGGGCAATGTCACGTATAGGGAATAAAACACTGTTTTTTAAATTTTGGACTAGGCCTGGAAGGAGGGGTTGCCCTAGGCCATGAGTGCAACATCACAAACCTCAAGAGTGATATTTGGAGCTATAACAGGAACTCTTCGTGCCAAAGCAGCAAGTCTCCAATTTATGGTCTACTATACGCACTGTCTACTTTAGGTTGTGTTGCATTTTTGTAAGAAAGATGTTGTTGTCCGTTAGATCCTAATATTCAAGGTGCATCTCAAACAAACTATTAACTGCAATTCCATCATGTGTCTCAATATTCACGGTCTTTCCCTTATCTTTTGTGGGTCGTCGGCCAACCTGTGGTTTACGCAGTGGCATCTAGACCATTTCTACTTCACGTCTAAGAATTTCTGGTTCATCCCCTACCGTCGGTGCTGAAATCGGTGCGGTGTCTGCAGCCATCGACAGAAGGTCCTGTATCTCCATTGACCATATTACAACCCTTGGGCTTACTTCTTGAGTGTCAATGATCATCAGTTCCATACTAGTAGGAAGGCACAATTGCTTACTTCTCTTGATACCACAGATCGTTTGGTGGATACCCCCCTGCGATTTATAGACGTGTTCAAGCTCGAAATCATTCGTTCCCTCCTTTTCTAGCACATTAACGTTAAATTTATGGTAGATCATTTCGGATCTGGTTTGTACTTCGTAATTTAATTTCCCGCTACCCACTCCTCTTCGCCAAAACTCAGACATCTTGTCATGAACAGTAATAGCAATTGTCACCTCCGTGTTTATCCACGCAGCAGCATAGCCCCTTCTATGCAAATACGACCCTTATGACATTCGCAACTCTTTAACAGATTGTTTTACCATCCAGTGCTCTCTTTCAATTGTCTAGAGCAATGAGACTGTGCTTCAGTCAGTTAGTCACGTAGCTAGCCCACCCGTGTAGAGCTTCAGGCGACTGCCATTTACTCTGCCTAGGAAGAGCTCTCCATTAAGCTTACCGAGCTGGACCGCGGCTCCATCTATGACTTCTTTGACTCCATAGGGTCCCAATCAATGCATTCGAAGCTTTCCAAGGAATTTCTCAAACTTGTTGTCGTATAGTAATACTAGATCATTTTCTTTAAACGTGCGCAACTTGATATGGCGATCATGCCAAGCTTTTTCCTACTGCTTCTCTACCTACTAATGGAATCCTACCATAAACTGTTCCTCCTGGAGTTCTTCCAATTGTGCAAGCCTCTTCTCTAAGGCCCCATGGACTATCATGCCTGTCATTACTGCTATTCATAAACAGGGTACAATGTATTCCATCAGCATGACGGCTTCCGTGCCATAAACTAACCGAAAACGTGTCTGACCCATCAACTTCTTGCATGTGGTTTGGTATGCCCATAGCACATCAGGTATGCGCAAATCTAAATCATTTTGCTGCGCATTACATACCTTGGTCAACACAGTCTCCAAAATCTTGTTGATGGCTTCGACGGTCCCATTCGCTTGCGGATGGTACGACATACTCTGCTGATGATATATCTGGAATTCCTTAGTGAGCGCACTGATTCAGGGAGTGTGTTCCATGTGTTGTCACAAAACCTCGGCCTGATAGGCTACTGATCAGGAAGACTTTGAGTAACTATTTCAAACCAAACTTTTGGCTGAGGCTTAGCCTCCTCAACCTGAGAGGGCTCTCTCACTGGATTAAAGATTTTACTTTGAAGATTAGATGGCTAACTCTATGGAAAATTCGAACAACAACGTATAAATGGTTGAAATATCAATAAAAAAGCTTCCGTTGGGCTATGGAGTCAAAGTGTGTTTCAGTACAATAGCAAGATCAATTTTACATGGAAGTCAGGGCATAGAGGGTTTTAACATAAAAGCAAAACAGAGATATAATATAGAGAACACGGCCTACAAACACATGAAAGAAGTTAGAGCATCATCAAATGAATTCTAAGTAACATGTGTCTATACCACTTTAAGTAAGTATATGAAGGAAGCCATGAGGAAAATCAAACATTGAAACCCTTTCTGAACCCTGAGTAGTGAAAGAAGCTCTTTCTATTAACCTGAAAACATACAGTCATATACAATAGCACAATGTGCTTGTTTCTTTGAAAATTGCCAACCCTTTGTACATTAGCTCTTCTCCTATATATAGAGCTCTTTACATAACTGATATTCCTCCCTCAGCATGAGGGGAATTCGAATTCCACCTATTATGACACCTATTGACTCCTAAAACTAATTATTAAATGAAACTAACTGTTATCTGTCAGTCCTAGAGACCTAAAACAATTAGGAGTGTAACTCCTCATTATGATTAAAAAAAACTTATCTAGGAATTAAACACTCCCTATGACACCTATAGCTCCATGAATTCAAATTTGATAGTGCTCATAACCCTCCAACTAGCCCTTGATGACTCATCCTTTTACTGTTCCTGGAAACTAGGAGGTTGTCCCTTGCTCTGTTCTGGCTGAAAAATAGGTCTTGGGACAGAGCTCCTAACTTCTCACAAAAAACGTATTTGGAAAACCTGAAGGATGTTTTTGTGAACCAATCAATTCTGAACAAAAACCTCTCTTTGGTTTTTGAAACATCTTTCCTACCACCCAAAATGATTCTTTGAAAAACAGGTGTAAAAATATGCTTGTGAAAAACTGCACCTACAGCAGTTTCGTAGCGCAAGTTTGGTCATTCATTTCTCCTAGGTCATAATGGATTTGAAGAAAGAAGACATTTTTGTATTTCAGTATCTTAGGAATGAAAACCTCTTTCACTTTTCAGAGATGGGTTTTCCATTGCTTGATAATCCCCTTGGAAGCTGGCTGCTGTTTTCATAACATGAAATTTTGGAGTTCATAAATGTCCTTCTTTGTTTCTTTTAATTTGCATAAAAATGCATTTGATTATTTTGTTTTCCATGCTAGGTGTACCTTGCTCCAAAAATATTTCCCTTTGTTCTTCAAAATCGGCCCATCGAATGATAATATGTAGCTATAGCAGTTTCGTAGCACGCTACGAAACTGCTATGCATTAGGCATCACCTACAACAGTTTCATAGCGCGCTACGAAACTGCTGTGTAATTTCAAAAACACAGCGTAATATCAAAATCTAACTTTCTTGATTCTTTCCTTTTTGTGCAATAAATTTTCCATTTTACATGAAGTTGTTCAACATTGAATATCCAGACACCATTCTTCAACGTAAGTATCAAAAGGTAATTTGTCAAAAATTAGGACTTAGCCTTACTTGCCTTGCTTGAGCCTTCAAAGAACTTTGATGTATACTAACCCTGAGTTTTCCAAGTGCTTCTTATGCATGAAAGGAGCATGAGAATGATCAAGACAAATTCTTCCTTACCTTACCCTTTTATTTTGAAATATTTTCAGTGATAACACCATGGTCGCTCATTAGAATTTTTGGGCATCCAAACCGCATTAACACATTCTCAAACAAAAATTTCATAGCTGTAGTGGTCGTGTAGTCCTTAACCAGCTGTGCTACTACCCATCGAGTCAAGTATTCTATCACGATGATGATATAGCGCGCACCCATCTTTCCTTAATGTGTGATAGGCCCCACAAAGTCGATCGCCCATTTTTTGAACGGTTGCAGCGTCAACTGTGGATTGAGCGGCATTTCGTCCCTTTGCGATGGTTTCCCAGTCCGTTGACATACATCACAAGCCCGACAATACGCTTTTGAGTCGTGATGTAGAGTTGGCCACCATAGTCCAGCGCGAAGAATATTCTGGGCTGTTGCGCATCCTGCATAATCTCCTCCTGCAACCCCCCCATGTGCTTCTGCAAGAATCTGTCCTCACTTAAACTCAGGTACATATCTTAGTAATATTTCATCGTTGCCCATTTTGTAGAGGCACCCCGCGATAACAGTAAAGTCCACTGCGTGGATTACCAATTCTTTCCTCTCCTGAACTGAATATCCCTGTGGCGCGATCCTTGTGGTTAGGAAGTGGATTATGTCATCTAAGTGGCCGTTCGTGACACACACTGCATAGAGTTGTGCATCGGGTAATCCTTCCTCCAAATTCGTTGGCTCCTCACCATTCTCAAATCGCGAGAGGTGATCTGGACCTGTGTTTAGGTGTCCTAACTTCACAATGACTTCAAAGTCATATTTTTGGAATAGTAACAACCATCTACAAATATGCCCCCCAACACAAGCTTATTAATTAAGTATTTCAACGCGGAATGATCAATATACATCTTAAAGTGCCCACCCAGTAGATAGTGACGATATTTCTCTAGTGCGTATACCATCACCAGTCCCTCGCGTTCAGTAGTAGAATAGTTCTTTTCAACTTTGGACAGCCACCGGCTCACGAATGCGATTGGGTGATCGACGCCTTCGGCACCTTCCTGTGTAAGTACAGCGCCCAGCACAATACACGACACATCAACATGTACATCAAATTCGATGTCCCATTTTGGAAAGACCAGAATAGGAGTGGATGCCATTTTTTCCTTGAGAACCTCCAGACTCTTCTTACATTCCTCATTCCAACAATATGTAGTGTCCTTTTCAACAATTGTTCCCTTGGTGCCGTTATTTATGCATAGCTCTTAATGAACTTTCAGTAGTACCCAGTGTGTCCCAATGTGGCGCACAGTTTTTTAACACTTAGTGGTGCCTCTAGATTGAGTATGACAACAACCTTCGCAGGATCCACCGTCAAGCCTTGTCTGCAGACCACATGACAGAGCAAGTTTCCAAAGGGGAAAAGGAAAGTGCATTTCTTAAGGTTCAGCGCAATCTGGTGCCGTCAGCAAGTATCCAACATCAACCGTAAGCTCACGATATGTTTCTTCACTAGCCCAAATACAGTCCAATCATGAAAATAAAATTTCAAAAACTTATGGACGAATTCCTTGAATGCAACCACTACTACGCACGAAAATATTGGTAGCACGTTCTTCAATCCAAATGGCATAACAGTGTACTGGAAACATCCCCATTCGGTCTTCATCTGTGAATGGTGTCAGGAATGGATCATGGACACAGGCATCATTAAGCTTTCGGAGGTCCACACAGATTCGAATTTTTCCCTTCTGTTTTTTCTCCTGCACTATCATAGGACTCACCTAGTCAGATTCTTCCATGGGTTCAATAATTCTTGCTGCCAGCATTTTGTCCAATTCTTCGCGGACCTTTTCCTTATACTTCAGATTCAGGCGGTATGGACGCTGCTTAACTGGCTTCGTGTCTGGTTTTAGAGTTATCTTCATCACGCCTAGGTCACCAAGGATCCCTTTTGTTATCTCAAAATCAGACCCTGGAAGGCTGCAGACCAGGAAGACTTCAAGTAACTATTTCAAACCAATCTTTTGACTAAGGCTTAGCCTCCTTAGCCTGAGAGGGCTCTCTCAAAGGGTTATTGATTTTGACTTAAAATAAGATGGCTAACTCTTGTGGGATAACATTAACAAATTTGATGGCTGGATAAACATTACATAAGTTTCCATTGGGCCTATGGAGTCAATCATACTTCAGTAAACAATGATATTGCCTTTTCATAGAAGTCAAGGCACTTAGCATTTAGATGAACAGAACACAACTCACATAAAACCACAGTTCATACATGCATACAGGAAGTTAGAGCACAATCAATGAATTCTGAGTGATTATGTATCCATGCAACTGTAAAAAGACATTAAGGAAAGAACAAATCACACATTCTGAACATGACAAATCCTTCATGAATCCTAAGAAGAAAAGCAGATGATTTATATTACTGAAAATGGTTTGTACATAAGCTAAAACAGTACTTCTGTTATCAAATTTCCAACCCTCATTACATTGTTGTTTCAGCTATATATAGAATCCTTATTCTAACTAATTCAAGCTTCCTCCTCCAGCATGAGGGGACTTTAATAACTCGATCCTTATCTCTAATGACACCTATCAGCTATTTAACTGACTATTAAATACAAATAAAGTGCTGACTGGAACTTTAAAAAAGTTCTAAATTAACTAGGAATCTAACTCTCTTTTCATGCCATAGTGGCTACTCCTCGTTCTTTGACACCTGGTCCTCTTTAGATTTGGCTGAGTTGGATGTTAAATACGCCATATTGACCTTGAACGCTGAATCCTTTCCACTGTTCAGAAATATAGGAAACTATCCTTGCTTCTCGGTTTATAGTTTTCAAATCCATATAAGCCGGTCTTTCATCTTTGTTTTCCAAAACATGACGGGTGGCCACGTCTATGATGTGTTGTCCACTGTTTTAAAACATGACTTATTGATGTGTTGTCCACTATTTTCTATTTGTGAAGACCAGACCGCCTCTAAGCTATCTGATATTAGATTGTTTTAGCTTCAGCAGTTTCGTAGCGCGCTACAAAACTGCTGAGCTTTAGTCATCATCTTCAGCATAACAATCAGAAAAACTCTGTTCTTGTCACCAACAATTGCCTGATCATGAATTTCTGCATATGCAACACATTTCTCAGTATATCTCTTGTTGGTCAGTGTGAGCACTATTTCTTGCATCGGCCACTATTCAACTCGTTTATGCTTCAAATATTCAATCCACTTGTCTGGGATAGCCATTTCTAGGCGATAATCAAATCCAAGTCCACCTTCAGAAACAGGTCGACCTAAAGTTGGCATATCAGAAACATCTTCTGCAATAACGGTTGCATCAGGATAGATATTGCGTATGAGTGAATTGGCTATCATAAGATACACTATGGCATCTACATCAGTTGCCTTGCCAAAGTACTCCTAATAATTCCCAGTAAATCTTATATTAACACCATGATGCTAGTATAATATTGAAGTTACTTCATAAACCATCAAACTGGAATTCTTCTAACCACCACCGTAAATTAGAAAGCAGAAAATGTTGAACTTCCCAGTTCCCATAGTTAAATAGCCGACTATCCCACAACTTGTGGTGTCCCCTCTCTCCAGAGTGGAAGTACGATTCTTTTGTCCTCTGACCAATATCATAACCACTGAGACCATCTATGACATTGTTACTAACATGACTATGAACCATGTCCAATAACACCTGTAAACCTAAACTGTGAGCTTTGTAACTCAAGAATTTCAGGCCCTCTGGTGTGCCTGACCGACTACTGGGAGCAAAACGTTTGTGACATGATATCCAAATGATCCATAATAAGAATGCTCTGCCAGCGCCATCAACTGAACTGTGTTGTAGTTGTTTGCTTTTATGTGAGGGAGTACATTTTCCGCAAACTCCACATATGATGTTACACGTGGTTCTATACCACTCATTCCTACATGAGCTTTATAAATTCGTGGTGCCTCGGGCTTTGATGGCCGGGGATATTTGAATTCATACCTTTTTTATGACAGAGCACCCCCATTTTGGAAGGTAGAGAATGAATAAAATATTCCAAAGCCCCAGTCACCATTATTTCTCTTTCCCATGAATTAATGAATCTAGAATATGTCGGTGCTCAGATTGTCCTTATGATCAGGAACTCTTTACACTCTCAACAATGGGCACTGATTCTTCTGAAGCAGCCACTGCTTAATACAGGCAGCATGATAACTGTGATCACAATTTAACCTGCCCAGCTCCTCTCTTTCTTCATACTCTTCCTGGCAAACACTGCATTTCACTTCACTTTCTTGGGAAGTCGAAGTAGCAGCTGCTACATTCGAGGTATAGAGAAATCTCATCAAACACTTGGAAGCAACCTCCTCAGTAAGTCCTGTATTAACACTACCAATCCGCTCCTTCAAAGCTAGTAGTTCCTCATAAGACGTGTTATCAATATCCAGCCGCATGTCACTGTGTTGATCTTGCATATTTTATACCACTGAATAGCAAATTTGCCTCTAGCATCAACACTTGCTCGTATGTTAACTCCTCATCTTGTTCAATCCATTCCAATGCCAATAGCACCTCTGCCAGTCCTTCAATTGTATACCGTGTCTGACTGTCATTTTCAATGGAGAGATTGCGTAAAGACCTGGGTCCACCAACTTCAGAATGGGCAATCATGGGCCTTCCAGCCGAACATTCATTGCTAGATCCTGACCTTCCATAAGCAAGCCCATCAAGGAAGCCTGAATAGTTTGTATCCACTGCAGATGTCAGAGACGTAGGACTAGATGAGGGAAATGAGGGGGGTGCCCGAGCTGGAGCAGATCCTGAGAAAGATAGCGATGTGGATGAAATTGCATTTATCTGTGAACGACCAGAACGTGCCCCTTGGGATACTAGAGGTGCCCTTGATGGTGTTGGGCCAGATATATTTAATGTGTTATTGCCAACATTATCCTCAGATAGAAAGTTGTGAGAACTACTATTGGTATCAGTACAAGTATTATTTAGTCTACTTGAAGAACCTGCTAATCCAAACAGCTGCGCACTTGCTACACTATTATAACAAGGTTGCCTGCAACAACCTCCAGCTGATAAGTGTTACATTCTCCACCCATTGATGAGACCAAACTCCTTAGATACTCTTATAGGCTATCTGTCGCTGAAAGAACTGCTTCAACCTCATCAGTAAGATCTGACATTTTATCAAGGAAAGGTTTCAATTTTTTTTGGTACAGATTGTGGACAAGAGAGGCAGAAATTGCAAGTGCTTGATGATTCCAACGCAACAGATGTAGGACAAACAATCAGTATTATTTTTCTATTCTCTATATGCTTCCGGTTTGTCTTCTCTGTAGACAATGCAGCAGCAATATCATCAGATTCTGTATCTTTTTCGAGCACAGCAGCAACAAATGCAATTGTTTGAATAGTTTTCCCGAGTCCCTTGCTATGTGATTTTGTTAGTGATAACACCTTTTAACTCCGTGATTTTCGTTGGGAATAAGTCTTGATATTCTCGAAGTACTTGATGACCTTATCCACCGTGGCATCATCCCAATAGTCTCCAAGCGTCGCATACTTCGGCTCCTCATCTGTACCAATATTCACCTGCTTCGTTTTCAAGGGCGTTGTGATGTCAGGGTCCTCGATCAATGGTTTGTGAACCTCGCGGCTCCCCTCTGATTCTGGAATATTGATGTTTCTGGGGTCATCATCGTCATCCTCTACTTTCACATTGTAACATTCTAGGGCCTGGCTCAAGTGATGAGACCACCCTAGCTACACTAATTCTTCTGGTTCCAGTGGTATTTTGAAAATTGTAGCCTTCAAAACTTGTAGCGCATCGTCAACAGTATCCATCCATTGGTTCTCAAATAAGAATGTTAATAAAAATCCTTCACGCAAGATATCCCATTCACCTGTATCATGTCGGAGTTTTGTTTCAAAATACCAGTTCCTTGGGATGACATCCAGGGTATGATAAAATAAGTGTACCCACTCTAGCTGGGGTTCTTCTCCATAGGCCTTGGTCCATCTTGTGAGGTGTATGCACGGGTCATCACGTCCATCATATTTCTCGGTTATTCGTAGTTCCGACTTCCCAAACCTTATCTGCATCATCCCCCTATAGTCGCGCCAGTCTTCAAAGGTTCCTTCATGTGTTCCCCACCAACGTGCAGGCATTGCGCACAACGCCCATTTTAATGCATCAAACCTCTAGTGCTCCGGTACCGCGCTCTCAAACTTGTTCAAGAATTCGTCCACCACTGTCAACCCATCATACGTTGGTAGATATCGATCCTGAACTAATACACAATGCAGTGATTTAGTCATCATATTACAGTTTAGCGTGGTTACTTGGCTTAACCGATTATGCCAGTGTTCATATTCTTCTTCTGAATCTGAGGAATCTACACGCTCCCATGGTATCCACCCCTCCACAATCGAATTTACCCAATCCTGATCTCATGCAGTTATTTTGTAGATATAATTCGAGTCATCATCACTTCTATCATCGCGTACAGGTTCAGTGTAGCGCGCTCCTTCAACTGGATATAGTGGGATAACTACGCGTAAGGAATTTTTCTCAGATATCATCTTCTGCTTCTTTAAGTTAATGACTCCATTCATATCTGTGGCCCTATCTATTCCTAACAATGCGGGGTAAGGGTTACTAAAATCCACAATTTCTATTACCTCAAAATCTATTTGTGTGCTCGCGCCTTCGATTTCCACTGTGACTCGTTGTAATCTCCCCACGGGAAAGATCTTCTGTTGGTTAGTCATCCGTAATTGAATAGGAGACCATTGTAATGTAGGCCTGCCCATACATTCCCATGTCTGTTTAGGTAGCACATTCACATCCGAACCTAAGTCCAGGATGACCTGATCCATCTCAAAGTCACCAATCTATGCTATCAATCGCATTTCCCACCTAGTGCGCAAAGCATGCTTTCAAAGTTTTCAGATCATGCGCGGTTCACCCGACCCTGCGCACCTATTTATTAGCTCATGTAATCCCTTAACTGCTTTATTGTCCCATAGCAGCTTTATGCATGTCTCTAGAAAGGTAGTTAGCATAGAGGGATCCATTTCTGGCTCGGGTTGATCCTTACTACCTGAAGTAGAGACTTCCATGAAGCTCTTCTTAGCTTCCAAGTCTCCTTTGCATGTTCCAAGTCGAACTTAGGTTGCTTTGTAGGGGCCTTGCGAACCCATGTATTTTTTTCAAGTTGTTTCCCTTTATCTTCCCCTGTGGCGATGTCACTTCTAAGCATCATGTTCACATTGGGGTCTTCTTCACGTGGTTCGGACCTCATCATTTGGACATTCTGCACTGGTGTAGGCTGTGTTGCCCTTTTCTCACGTATTTGTGCTATCAGTGTGGGACAATCTATCATTTCGTGATCGAACTGCTCACAGTATGGACACGATAGTCAAGTTGGGTTGGTACAATCATGCACGTAGTGCCCAGGTCCTCCACAATTTTAGCAGACTAATTGTCCACGGCCTTACCCAGGTCCCATTCCTCCCCATCCTCATCCTCGCCCTGGAACCAATCGCACACTCTTGCTGCGGCTGGATCCTAACCTCATGCCTCAGTCTACATCCTGTAGGCAGGTGTTCGGTCCATCAATAATTCATAACTCTGACAGTCTCGTTCACCGTGGCCCATCGATCTACAAAAATTGCAAAATAGCTGTTGGGGGGTCTATGTAAACTTTTGCAATAAATGACAATTTTCTGTTGCATGCTTTCCTCCCACCTGATAGATTGCACACTAGAGCGTGAGCACCGCACTGGGTCCTGCCTGCACCTCCGGTCTCAATGGCATCGATCCCCCTCCCGCCAAATAGTTTGTGAATACAGGGCAGTGATCCTTGTCGTGACCCTGGCCCTTGCATTTGATACACCACACTTCTTCACGCGCCTCTGGGCGGGGCGCCCTATCATGCTTCAGGCTTTGCATCTCCAAACATAGGTTTTGTAGTTGCGCGTGGATTTGTTGAACTCCCAACCTAGGATCTTGTATTGGATTTTCATGCAACCTCATCGCTATCTCTAATGCTTTAGCCTGGGTTAAGATCTTCTGTTGTGACAACGCTATCCTTAGGTGCGGTGTCAGAGATGCCACAAACTAGGCATGGTGCTTCGCATCCGTCAGTGTTATGTTAGCTTCGCGAATCGTGCTCTTCAAGCACTAATCCAGATCCCATGGAGTCTCGCCTGGAAGCATCACAATTTCCCTAAACTTGATGATTGACTAAGTTTCTGATTTCGGTCGGCTAAACTCTTTGTTCAATGCATCCTGGATCTCTGCTATTCTGGCATTAGAAGGATCGCTAGAATGTTTAATATACCACATCAACACGCGATCCTGTAGCGTGCTTACCAAAGTAGCCTTTTTAATGTTATCATCTGTCACGCCTTGGGCTTCCCATACTGCCTTTACCACAAACCAAAACTGATCTAGTTCCTTATTTCCTACGCCTCTAAATACGGGCAACTTGATCACACTTGCCATTCCAACCCTCGGTGGTGGCGGAGGTGGGGTAGGTGAAGATGGGGTTGATGTAGGCAAAGTGGATGATGGCGTGGATGGCGATGGTAACAGTGGAATGCATTGCTTTAACAATCAGACTGCGCTTCTCGAAGAGAATCCTCGAGCTTCTCCTTGCTTTCTCATGAAAGTGAAATCAGGGGACTGTTCTCTAACTCTTTGATCCCTTGGTAGCCTATTCCACTCCACGTTACCCCCGACATCAATGGATTCTCATAACTCATCTTTCACATAACAACACTTTAATCCAGGTATTCAATGATTTGATATACTTACTGCGGTCCCTTGAGAAAATGCCTTTCCGCTTCGCTGTAGCTCACGATTGTATCTATCGTGAACTTTGTGATAAACCCTCCTATTACCCATTCCAACCAATGATCTACTGCCCGCACGATCTTATCTTCAGATGCTTCTAGCCTGCATACCAATTCTGGATTCCACGCTATTGGCTGATCAAGCTTGCACCTCCCCTGACTGTCAGCTAGTCTCGCGATCCACTCATACAATTATGTCGAGAAGGACGCAAAGAAGATCTTGTGGATTTCCATGTATAAGTAGCGATCTAGCCACCTTTCTTCAGATATCTGTAGAGTTTTATTTTCCTATACTACGAACTCATGGAGCTTCTAATCTAACCAATCTTAAATCTCTTTCTTCGTAGGGTTCCAGTGTTCTGACATCAAACATCCCATGGGCAAATCTCGATCCTGACAATGGAACCATTTGTTGGCTTATTCGGGCCTGCCCCAGGTTTGGAAGTGTTTTTAGCTAAACAAATCCCGCACTATCGGCCCTTTCAGCAACAATCCATAGAGCGCAGACTAAAGTCTCACTCAAGGTAGTATGGGAGGGTGTTGGAACTAGGTTTCCGCACCATAGGGATGTCTTAATGAGGATTGGAAGGGTCATGAACCGAACTGTGCACTCGCACCGCTCTGCGTAGCTGTCTGTCCTTCGCGTATATTCGCGATGCAACGCTTCTTGGATTCTTATTATTAATGCGTTTATTATAGATCGAATCTAATTCTTAAGGACTTAATCAAGCATTCAACAGTAATAAAAGTGCACGCAACCATAGATATGAATAAACTTAGAACATAAGCAAGAACAGATATAGATCTGCGATAAAACACACAATATTTCCAGAACAACTTATCTTTTATTAACTTTGATCTAGTACATTTCCATTCCACCTTACGCACTCAGCTGCAGGGGTCCGCGCACACAGCTGCGGACTCTACCAAGCCTCTGCGCACACAGTTGCAGAGCCTCTATCTATCTACTCAAGACTCGAACTTACAGACTCAAAGAAAATCTTGCAATTACAAATCCATAATACATCAGATCTTCCCCCAAAAAGCTACCTTCTACCCTTAGAGCCTCGCTCTATTTATACATTCCCATGGTCCGCGGACCATGGGCAGGCCGACTCACTTTCTATTATTTTACATTATTTTCGGGCGGACACCCCTTTGACTCGACTTATTACAGTTCGCGCTCTGCAGACTTTGCAGACTTTTACAATACCATCACCCTAAATTATGGGCTTTAAGTCCCAAAACCGTTACGCAGGGCCTCTGCTACCCAACACATTCTCTCCCCGGTATTACTGACACTTGATCCATGGCTTAACACCTGATTCGTCCATGATCTCTATTTAAAGAGCATGGAGGGTCATTTGTAGGGTAAGCGTTCATGAGAGAAGCTTATGTAATTTTTCATTCTTTTATTAATAAATTGCTTGAAGTGGCCGCGTTGGCTCAGACCGTGGACTGTTTCCCTCTTTGAGAGTTTTAAACATGTCAACAATACTAGTATATTGATCTATGATCTATTTGTATGCGATGTCCTTTAGTGTTCTCTGAAAACTTACCATGTAAATTCCTACAAAAAATAATATTATCCTTCATCAAAATTTAATTAAAATCATATCCATTAAAATTTAATGTAATTTTATTTAACATAAATATATGTTTATGGATGTAATTTAAAGATGCGAGATACATGCATCGGAAGATATAAGATGGCTATGTTTGTCATGAGCATTACATATTACACTATATGTAATTGGACATGATATATATTTTTGCTTTTTTCTTAATGAAAAAAAAATATCTAATTCATATAATATTTTTTCTCTTACCGTAAATTAAATAAATATTAAAAATAAAATTTCTCACATCCTAATCGATATATAATTCAATAGAAGTTCTTAATACATCACCATTTTTTATTTATAAAAAATAAATTATGTTTAAAATTTTTGCATTGTTATAGGGCTGCGCCCGTAGTTCTATGTGGCCAATTCTTAGGTTGCGAGGGAAGTTTTAATTTAACAAATTCAATTCTGAAATTCCAAAAGGTTCCAGTTCCTAGGGTTTGAGTGAAGTTTTAATAATGTAATATATTTCATGGATGATTATAAAAGTTTTTTCAAAGGCACAATTCAATTTTAAAAAGAGTTACTGAATTGGCTTTGAATAGAAGAAAGTTAAAGGAAAGTGTAGAACCATTGTTATATGATTAAAAATGGAAAGGAAAGTGAAAAGAAGATGTAACATTAAGGTTACATTTTTATGAGCGTAGGCAAAGTAAAAAGAAGACGCCGAATATATAATTATATAAGGGTGTAGTTTTTAGTGTAATTTTTTTTTTGAGGTTTTTAAGTGGTTTTTTCTAGTGAAATTTCTCTAAAATCTGGCAGCAATTTATTGAAATCGCAAGTTTGATAGGTAATTTATGTACAATCAAAGCGTCCTAAAAGTTTTTTAGGGTGCTGAATCCAAATGTGCAGTTAAAAACCCATTTTAAATAATACAAATCAAGATTTAACCTCAATTTTTTCGCTGGATTTCGTCACCGAAATTTTCAAAAAGTCGCACTAAAAACAACTCCTTATATAAGTGTGCCTAAAGTTAATTTAAAATTTGAATAATACTGATTTAAAAGAAATCGAATTTAAATATTCAAAATAAGTAAAATAAATATTTTTTATATTATATAATAACTAAATAATATATATATTTATATAGAATAAAATTAATATTATAATAATTAAATTTTATACATCAATAAATTAACGAATGACTTTTATAAATAAAATAATTTACTCATTATAATAGTAAATATTATTTTTTAATAAAATAAAAAATCACAATACCGCTAACCAGATGAATTGAAATCATGTAAGGTGAATTGAAAACCACGTGCTTCTCATAGGTTAGGCATAAACTATGATGGGATTTGCCATTTTAATATTAAAAAAATAGGCATAGTGAGATAATGCGTAATATTATATAAACAATTGTGTATTATATTATAATTATTTAGGTGTAACTTCTTTCATGCGGCTCGGTATGCCCATAGCACGGAAGGTATGCATAAATTCCAATCATTTTGTTGCGCATTACATACCTTGGTCAACACGGTTTTCAAAATCTTGTTGAAGGCTTCGATGGACCTATTCGCTTGCGGATGCTACGGCGTACTCTACTGATGATATATATGGAATTCCTTAATAGTTTCATTCAAGAAGTGTGTTCCATGGTCGCTCATTAGAATTTTCGGGCATCCAAATTGCATTAACACATTCTCAAACAAAAATTTCCCAACAGTAGCGGCCGTGCAGTCCTTAACCAGCTGTGCTTCCCATCGAATCAAGTATTCTGTCGCGGTGATGATATAGCGTGCACCCATCTTTCCTTGAGGTGTGATAGGCCCCACAAAGTCGATCGCCCATTTTCGGACGATTGCAGCGTCATCTGTGGATTGAGCGGCATTTCATCCCTTCGCGATGGTTTCCTAGTCCATTGACATACATCATAGGCCCGACAATACGCTTTTGACTCGTGATGTAGAGTTGGCCACCATAGTCCAGCGCGAAGAATCTTCTGGGCTATTGCACGTCCCACATAATGTCCTCTTGCAACCCCCCCATGTGCTTCTGCAAGAATCTGTCCTCACTCAAATTTAGGTACATATCTTTGTAATATTTCATTGTTGCCCATTTTGCAAAGGTGCCCCACGATAACAGTAAAATCTGATGCGTGTATTACCAATTCTTTCCTCTGCTGAACTGAATATCCCTGTGGCACGGTCCCTGTGGTTAGGAAGTGGATTATGTCTTCGAAGTGGCCGTCTGTGACACGCACTGCATAGAGTTGTGCATTGGGTAATCCTTCCTCCAAATTTGTTGGCTTCTCACTGTTCTCAATTCGCGAGAGGTGATCTGGACCTGCGTTTAAGCGTCCTAGCTTCACAATGACTTCGAAGTCATATTCTTGTAATATAACAACCATTTACAAAGACACCCCCCAACATATGCTTATTCACTAAGTATTTCAACGCGGAATGATCAGTATACATCTTAGAGTGCCTACCCAGTGGATAGTGGTGGTATTTCTGGAGTGCGTATACCATCACTATTTCCTCGCGCTCAGTGGTATAATAGTTCTTTTCAACTTTGGACAGTCATCGTCTCGCGAACGCGATCGGGTGATTGACGTCTTCTGCACCTTCTTGCGTAAGTACAACGCCCAACGTAATACATGACTCATCAACATGTACATGAAATTCGATGTCCCATTTTGGAAATACCATAATAGGAGCGGATGCCATTTTTTCCTTGAGAACCTTCAGACTTCTTACATTCCTCATTCCAACAATATGTAGCATCCTTTTTCAACAACTATTCCATTGGTGCCGTGATTTGTGCATAGCTATTAATGAACTTTCGGTAGTACCCAGTGTGTCCCAATGTGGCGCACAATTGTTTGACACTTCGCGGCGCCTCAACATTGAGTATGAGAACAACCTTCGCAGGATCCACCATCAGGCCTTGTCTGCAGACCACATGACCGACCAAGTTGCCAAAGAGGACGAGGAAAGTGCATTTCTTAAGGTTCAGCGCAATCTAGTGCCGTTTGGCAAGTATCCAGCATCAACCGTAAGCTCGCGTTATGTTTCTTGACTAGCCCAAATACAGTCCAATCGTCAAAATAAACTTCCAAAAACTTATGGATGAATTCCTTGAATGCAACCACTACTACGCGTGAAAATATTTCTGGCGCGTTCTTCAATCCAAAGGGCATAACAGTGTACTATAAACATCCCGATTCGATTGCGAAGGTTGCCTTGCTTCTATCTTCCGGTGCAATCTTGATCTGATGGTACCCTGAGAACCCATCCGTGAATTAGTATGCTTCCTACCCACCAACATTCTCCAAGACTTCATCTGTGAATGGTGTCAGGAACGGATCATGGACACAGGCATCATTAAGCTTTCGGAGGTCCATGCAGATTCGAATTTCGCCCTTCTGTTTTTTCTCTTACACTATCATAGGACTCACCCAGTCAGATTCTTCCACGGGTTCAATAATTCCTACTGCTAGCAATTTGTCCAATTCTTCGCGGACCTTTCCCTTATACTTCGGATTCAGGTGGTACGAATGTTGCCTAAATGGCTTCGCGTCCAGTTTCAGAGTTATCTTCATCACGCCTAGGTCGCCGAGGATCCCTTTTAACTTCGTGATTTTGGTCGGGAATAAGTCTTGATATTCTCGAAGTAACTCGACGACCTTATCGACTGTGGCATCATCCCAATAGTCTCCCAGCGTCGCGTACTTCGGCTCCTCATCTGTACCAATTGTTACACAGTAATTTGTCACCGTCCTTGTTACCCCTTCTACTGCATATTGGAGGACTTATTCCAGGACCTGTGAGAAGTGACATAACCTAAAAACACTTGCATTATATCCCCTTGAGTATGTACTTCATATGCTCTGAAGACACTTTCTGCAAAATACCCATAAAAGTAGCCCTTTTTTCCATTGGCGCTTTTCCACAGTGTATCACTCGCGCTAATAGGGGAAATCCTCTAAAGAGGGCGCGCCAACTGGCGCTCTATCTCAGAGTCGCACTCGCGCCAGCCCAGTGGGGAAAAGTTTTTAACAAACCAACTTACGAAGGTTCTTCCTAACCTATTCATGAACTGATTCCAGTTTGAGTTAGTTCAGTTGGGCTTCGAATCTCCATAGAAGGGAAGTAGTTTTCCACCTCTCATGGCAGCTTCCTAATGATAAGGCCAATCCCATGAATCTTGTGGATGATCCTAACTCCTTCTCCTTTCTCTATATAAGCTTGTCCTTTTGCCTTTGACAAGCTAGTTAGTAATTCTACTCTTCAAGCTCCAAATTCTAAGTCCCAAAGTCTGAGAATTGTTAAGCTCATGCTACAAGAGGCCTTCTTCACCCCCATAAGGCTTAATCTTAAATGAGGAGATTCTTGTCCCAGTAACCAAGGAGAGAGGCTTGTTCCCATTCCAACAAGCTTTGCAAGGCATGTGTTGCTGATCACCCAGCCAAAGGAGGATTTTGACGTCAGAGCTTGGTTGTATTCTTCTTTGTTTATCAATAATAATAGCGACTATCATTATGGTTCCACTCTTATTGTCTTTATAATGATGTTGAGTTATATCCTTTTTGACTGATATATAGTTGCATCTCTTGGATTTTATGCTTGTATTTGTGTCGTTCTTTGCATGTGCAGGCGTCCATTCACGAGGATCGTGGGGATTGTGACCAGCTGAAGCAAAAGAACGGGAGCGACGACTCTTCTACAAATACTAGCGTTGGATTTGAGGTAGGCCCTCATCATCGGTCTTTAATTTGCAATTAGGAACCTACGTGTTAGCATTGTTTGATTGTTGCTAGACCCCATTTAGGCTAGTGGGATCGCCTCTGTCTGCAGAGGGGATTTACCTCCACAACACCAATATTCACCTGCTTCGTTTTCAAGGGTGTTGTGATGTCGGGGTCCTCGATCGATGGTCCATGAACCTTGCGGCTCCCCTCTGATTCTAGAATATTTATGTTTCTGGGGTCATCATCATCATCCTCTACTTTCACATTGCAACATTCTAGGGCTTGGCTCAACTGATGAGACCACCCTGGCTGCACTATTTCTTCTGGTTCCAGTGGTATTTTGAAAATGGCAGCCTTCACAACTTGCAGTGCATCGCCAACAGTATCCATCCATTGGTCCTCAAATAAGAATGTTAATAAAAATCTTTCGTGCAAGATATCTCATTCACATGTACCATGTTGGAGTTTTGTTCAGTATACCAGTTCCTTGGGATGACATCCAGGGTATGATAAAATAAGTGTACCCACTCTGGCTGGGGTTCTTCTCCATAGGCCTTGGTCCATTTTGTGAGGTGTATGCACGGGTCATCACGTCCATCGAATTTCTTGGTTATTCATAGTTATGACTTCCCAAACCTTATCTGCATCATCCAATTGCAGTCGCGCCAATCTTCAAAGGTTCCTTCATGTGTTCCCCGTGGTCCCTTGAGAAAATGCCTTTCCGCTTTGTTGTAGCTCACAGTTGTATCTATCGTGAACTCTACGATAAACCCTCCTATTACTTGATCCAACCAATAATCTACTGCCCGTGCGATCTTATCTTCAGATACTTCTAGCTTGCGTACCAATTCTAAAGTCCACGCTATTGGCTGATCAAGCTTGCACCTCCCCTAACTGTCAGCTAGTCTAGCGATCCACTCATACAATTATTTTGAGGAGGACACGAAGAAGATCTCGTGGATTTCCGTGTATAAGTACCGATCCAGCCACCTCTCTTGAGATATCTGCGGAGTTTTGTTTTCCTGTACTACGAACTCGTGGAGCTTCTAATCCAACCAGTCTTCAATCTCTTTCTTTGTAGGGTTCCAGTTTTCTGACATCAGACATCCCTTAAGCAAATCCCGGTCCCGGCAATGGAGCCATTTGTTGGCTTATTGGGGCCTGACCCAGATTCGGAAGTGTTTTTAGTCAAACAAATCCCGACTACTAGCCCTTTTGGAAAAAATCCACAGAGCGCAGACTGAATTCTCACCCGAGGTAGTATGGGAGGGTGCTAGAACCAAGTTTCCACACCATAGGGATGTCTTAATGAGGACTGGAAGGGTTGTGAACCGCACTGTGCATTTGTGCTTCTCTGCATAGCTGTCTGTCCTTCGCGTAGATCCGCGATGGGGCGCTTCTTGGATTCCTATTATTAATGCGTTTATTATAGATCGGATCTAATTCTTAAGGACTTAATCAAGCATTCAACAATAATAAATAGTGCACACAACGATAGATATGCATAAACTCAGAACATAAGCAAGAACACATATAGATCTGTGATAAAACACACAATATTTATAGAACAACTTATCTTTTATTAACTTTGATCCAGTACATTCCCATTCCACCCTGTGCACTCAGCTGCAGGGGTCTGCGCACACAGCTGCAGACTCTACCAGGCCTCTGTGCACACAGTTGCAGAGCCTCTATCTATTTACTGACAACTTGGACTTACAGACTTAGAGCAAATATTGCAATTACAAACCCATAATACATCAGATCTTCCCCCAAAAAGCTACCTTCTACCCTTAGAGCCTCGCTCTGTTTATACATTCCCATGGTCCGTCCCCGGACCATGGGCAAGCCGACTCACTTTCTATTATTTTACATTATTTTCGGGCGGACAACCCTTTGACTCGACTTATTACAGTTCGTGCTCTGCACACTTTGCGGAACTTTTACAATACCATCACCCTAAATTATGGGCTTTAAGTCCCAAAACCGTTACGCGGGGCCTCCGCTACCCAACACATTCTCTTCTCGGTATTACCAACACTTGATCCATGGCTTAACACCCGATTGGTCCATGATCTCTATTTAAAGAGCATGGAGGGTCATTTGTAGGGTAAGCGTTCATGAGAGAAGCTTATGTAATTTTTTCGTTCTTTTATTAATAAATTGCTTGAAGTGGCCGCGTTGGCTCAGGCCGTGGACTATTTCCCTTTTTGAGAGTTTTAACCACGTCAACAATACTAGTGTATTGATCTGTAATCTGTTTGTAAACGGTGTCCTTTGGTGTTCGATCTGAAAAACTTACCATGTAAATTCCTACAAAAATAATATTATCCTTCATCAAAATTTAATTAAAATCCTATCGATTAAAATTTAATGTAATTTTATTTAACATAAATATATAAACATAAATCTATGTTTATGGATGTAATTTAAAGATGCGAGATACATGCATCGAAGATATAAGATGGCTATGTCTGTCATTAGCATTACACTATATGTAATTGGGCATGATATATATTTTTGCTTTTTTCTTAATGAAAAAAAAATCTAATTCATACAATATTTTTGCTCTTATAGTAAATTAAATAAATATTAAAAATAAAATTTCTCACATCCTACTCAATATATAATTCAATAGAAGTTCTTAATACATCACCATTTGTTATTTATAAAAAATAAATTATGTTTAAAATTTTTGCATTGTTATAGGGCTGCGCCTGTAGTTCTATGTGGCCAATTCCGAGGTTGCGAGGGAAGTTTAATTTAACAAATTCAATTCTGAAAAATTCCAAAAGATTCCAATTCATAGGGTTTGAGTGAAGTTTTAATAATGTAATATATTGCATGGATGATTAGAAGAAAGTTATTCAAAGGCACAATTCAATTTTGAAAAGAGTTATTGAATTGGCCTCTGAATAGAAGAAAGTTAAAGGAAAGTGAAAAGAAGATGCTAACATTACGGTTACATTTATATGAGCGTAGGCAAAGTAAAAAGGAGATGCCGAATATATAGTTATATATAAGTGTGCTTGAAGTTAATTTAAAGTTGGAATAATATTGATTTAAAAGAAATCGAATTTAAATATTAAAAAAATAAAATGAAATAAATTGTAATATTATATAAATAATTAAATAATATATATTTATATAAATAAAAATTAATATATATAAAATTATATTTTAACATCAATTAAATTAACAAATGACTTTTATAAATAATAATAATTTACTCATTATAATAGTAAGTATGACTTTTTAATAAAATAAAAAATCACAATACCTCTAACCAGATGAATTGAAATTATGTAAGGTGAATTGAAAACCATGTGCTGCTCATAGGTTAGGCATAAACTATGATGGGATTTGCCATTTTAAGATTAAAAAAATAGGCAAAGTGAGATAATGTGAAATATTATATAAATAATTGTATATTTACTATATAATTATTTAGCAGACAAAAAAAATAAAATTCAATATTATAATAATCAAATTATATCGTCAATATTAACAAATTGACTTTTTAACAAATTGACTTTTTAATGAATGTGAGATTTTTTAAGAAAGGAAAACATCACGTACCTCTAAACGATAACACAAAGCAGAATGAAAACCATATGCTTATCATAGGTTAGGCATTAACTATGGTGGGATTTTCCTTGGTTAAGTTTGCTTGATTCAAAGTATGAAGTTATGGTGGTTATCAGTGTCTATGACCATTCTTTTTAATTAGGATAATATATGGACAATATTTATGATATTTTTACTTTATTTTCCTCACCTGTATTTTCAAGAAATAATTTATTAGAAAGAGAGAAAGTTACACTTTATTTTAAGGCATATTTTAGTGATTTAATGTTATGGAATTATTATTTTTTATTTAATTTGAAAAGAGTATTATTTTTTAATTGAATTGTCTAGATTTATAGTAATTTAAATACTTGTGTTAAATATATGAAAACAATTTTTTTCTAAGCTACAAGGGTTAGTTTAGTTGGTCAAAATCAGTGTCTCGCCATCGGGAGGTCACAGGGTCCAATCCCCCCGAAGCCCTTGGGGTCAGGTCTAGCTAGTGGGTCGCGGGGCTAGATTCCCTTTGAGGTCGATCAACCCAGATTTTTCCATGGACGTAGCACCACCCGTTGACCAGGGTGTCCGTGAACCATATCCAAGAAAAAAGGAAAACAATTAAGGGCTAGATTCCCTTTGAGGTCGATCAACCCAGTTTTTTCCGTGGACGTAGCGCCACCCATTGACCAAGGTGTCCGTGAACCACAGCGAAAAAAAAAGGAAAACAATTTTTTTCTTGGTGCATAATAATTGGTTGGAAGAGTGTAATCAAGTTAGTCTTAAATATTAAGTTGTGATGGATTTGAAAGAATTAATTTAAAGCTATACCCATCATAAAAGCCTAAATTCAAAAAGAGTGTTATATTTTATAAAGGAAATAGGGATTTGTTAATGTGTTTTCATGTAACATAGCAAATAGAGTGATTCTAAAATAACAAGCTTTTAGTTAGTTTTAAAGTTGCAATTCTTCTTCATTCAAGACTAACTAGAATGGTTTCTCTTTTGAATGGAAAGAAGAAAATAAAAAATATGGAAAGAAAGAAATTGCTTATGTGCATCTTCCCATTGGATAGTCCTATGCCTTAGCTTTGTCCAACATTTAATGGAATAAAAAACAAAGGTCAGATACCAAAGCTATCATTGGTTTCCCCACATATCTCCATTACTTCCTTTCTTATTATTATTCCCATAATTCGTGTCATTTATTTATTTTCCATTTTTAAATTAAGTATTATTTTTATGTAGAATCATCACACTTCACCCCAAATTCTTTATTACCTAGTTATTTTACCTTTATTTATTTTTACTTTCGTAAACTCCTACATTATATTATTACCATGTTATTTTTTTCTAAGATCCTGAAGCATATCTCTTTATGACACATGGAAGCTAGTTGGACATATTTCTAGTTGACACTTGGAAGGTATTGGTTGGACACAAATGATTGGGCAATGACTTAACATGATGAATGAGAAAAGAAATACTAACCAGAAACTACATTCTGTGTAAGCAATGCAAGGTTTTGTCTCTCTTTCTACTTCATATGCAAATAATATACGGAGCATATGATGCATTTGGGATGATTGGGGTGGATTTATAAATCAAAATGCCAAGATTCAAGTGAAGTAGATCAGTGGTTGCTAAGTCATTTCATGCATATCAATGGTTGTTGAGTCACCATCTTCCAAAGACCATAACTTAAGCTCCCGATGTCAAAATTGAGTAAATGAGAGCTCATTGGAAAGATATAAGCATGAAAAAAAAGTTGGTAGTGAATTATTTGGCTAAAATTGATCATTCCCCAAAAAAATAAAATACAATTGTGACCATTTATAACTTGGCAATAATTTATTTTTTTGAAAAATGGTTTATTAAAATGAATTTCAAAACTTATAAAGTGAAACCTAGTTTGGAGGATGAATATCTAAGTTCATATTTACTAAAGGAATTTTATTTTTTTGCACAAATGGGTAGAAAACCTAAGCTTCAAGAAGATGAAGAGAAGACTATAAAGGAGATGTCAAGCACATTCAAAGGCCTTTTTTTTGGCTCAAGGGCTTTTATGATTGGAAATTTTCTCTACTAAGGTTTCAAATTTACTGAAGGAATTTTTCCCCTTTCAAAGAATTTTGTGAATTAGCCTATTTAAATTTCTGTTTTATCTTGTCTTCTCATCTTTCATTCCAACTTATTTTTTGTACATAATCTTAGCAACAAATATATCTATCTCTAATTACATCTTCTTGTTTCTTCAAGAACTTCACATTGTATTTCAAGTCCAATGGAGTAAGATCTCTACTTGTAATAAAGAAAATGTAATTTAATTGAAAAAATTCTATTTGCCATTTCAGAATTTTATTTCGTTTTTAAACAATGTTAAACTTCTCACATTAGCATGTTATTATTAATTTCTCTCACAAATAGTTATTCAAGTTTCATGTTTTAGGCATGGTTTTGTATGATGATGCATCATTGGATTCTTATGCAATTGAATCTTGATAAATTCATTTGATTCTAACGTATATAGTCCTTTAAAGTTCTTTGAATACTTGTCCATATTTTTATTTCTATTTCATCTTAAAAAGTCATAGCTGATTATGGTTTAGATTCTTTTAAAGAGGAAGGACAAATATTTGTTGAAAGCAGACCCAATAGATAAAAGTTCCTTGCATTCATATTTATTTATATCTATTCTTCATGTTCTTAATAAAAAAATTTCTATATGAAATATTTGTTGGAACATTTGTTGGGGGTTTCTATTTAGCATGCACCCATGCATCATTAGAAGACATATAGAATAATTTCCCATATATCAAAAGAGGAGTACCACCTCTATCGAAACAAGGAGAGTCTTTCTTGTTCTCCACAAGATTTTCTCTCAAATTTGGCCATTTTCCCTTGACAAGAAAGAGATCAATAGGACCCAATAAAGTTGCACACATTAAGCAATACAAGCTAAACTTGTGTTACTAAGAGAGAGATAAGAATTTGTAATATATGTTGTTTTGGTCTTATAAGGTTTGGTATTCACGATTGCTTTACTACAAACCATGAAGAGAAGGATCATTGCAATGAGATAAGCTACTAAGATGAATATGCATGAAGTATGATTATAGCTAAATTTTCTTTGATAAGCAATAAATTTTGGTGGCTTTTTAGTTGACTCTAGTGTTTTAAGATTTATTTTCTCAACAACTATTAATAAAGTAGAAATAATTTATTTATTTTTTTAAACTAGTAATTGAATTTTCTAGAGATTTGGTAACTTCAAAATAGCACTTGCCAAGATTATACCAAATACAACTATTTCATAATTGCCACATTGGAATAATTACAACGTATTTGGAGACCTGAACCCATGCAAACAAGGAAACAAATTGTTCACCAAATCGCTCGAGCTAAGATCCTTTGAATTTTGTTATAAATTTTTAAATGTTTAAAAATGTTCATATTATAAAGATTGTTTCTCCTCACACTCGACTTCATAAGATAGACACTGTCCATTACTACATTTGGATTGAAATATCTAACAATAATGTTAAGGATATTTATATCACAATTTATTATTTCAAACCTATCAACTTTACCTTTTAGAAGAAAAACAATCTATATAAAAATTTCCCTTATAATACCCTAGAACAAGATATTCATAGTCTAAAGAATGAAGATAACATCCTTTTGTTAGGAGACATTATCGCTAAGACCAAAACTATCCAAGCCATTCTTCCAAGCAATGATTCCAACCCTAATCCTCTTTGGCTAGATGAGGGCAATGTTTTAGCTAGTAGGTACAAAAGAGACTCTGAAGACTTGATAGAGAATTTATTTGCTACAGATTTAGTCAACCTTTGTAGTTCTCAAGACCTTGTAATTTGCAATGGTGTAATCAAGTGGCTAAAGTTCAACCAGATGACTTGTATTCATGAGCTTATAAATAACATCATAGATTATGATGTGTTGTATCCTTGTTTCCAACCAAATTGTAAATTTTAACCTCTTAAATGACCATGAGCCTGACTATGATCATAGAACTTTAACTTAACTCTAAAATTTTCTATGCACAAAAACCACATGCAAGCGAATTATGAGAATCAAAGGTGCCTTATTTTCGACAAAAGTAATGAATTTATTTTTAAAGGATTTAGATAGGGATTTACACCTTTTTACATAAAAGGATAACATCTAAAACCTCTTTAATAATTTTAGTACAACCCTCTTTTCTTCCATTAACAAGTTCTCTATCAAGGTGTGATGTAAAAAGTATATTAAAAATATGATCCCTTGGTATGATAAGGATTATAAAGCTGTTATCAAAGCAATTAGGGATTCTCCTAAATAATCTTTAGATATTCATAAGATAAATATGCATAAATATTACTAAAAGGAAGAAAATGTACTATATAAATAGAAAGTAAGAATAGCGGTTGCATCTATCTAAATCCAATCCTAGAATGTTTTGGAGGAAAATTCTAATTCATAAATCTAAAGAAAATAATTCAATTCCCTTGAAGAACTGGAATCCCTACCTTAAAAGCATGTTGTGGAGGTAAATCCCCATTGCGGACAGAGGCGATCCCTATTAGCCCAAATGGGGTCTAGCAACAATCAAACAACGCTATCACACAGGTTCCTAATTGCAAATTAAAGACCAATGATGAGGGCCTACTTGGATTCCAATGCTAGTACTTGTAGAAGAGTTGACGCTCTTGTTCCTTTGCTCTGGCCGGTCACGATCCCCATGATCCCCGTGAATGGACACCTGCACATGCAAAGAACGACACAAACACAAGCATAAAATCCAATAGATGCAACTATATATCAGTCATAAAGGATATAACTCATCATTATTACAAAGAACAATAAGAGTGGAACCATAATAATAGTCGTCTATTATTGATAAACAAAGAAGAATACAACCATAGTTCTGATGTCAAATCCTCCTTTGGCTGGGTGATCAACAGCACATGCCTTGCAAAGCTTGTTGGGAATGGGGAACAAGCCTCTCTCTCCTTGGTTACTTGGACAAGAATCTCATCACTTTAGATTTAGCCTTATGGGAATGAAGAAGGCTTCTTGTAACATGAACTTAGTAATTCTCAGACTTTGGGACTTGAAAACTAGAACTAGAACTAACTTGTCAAAGGCAAAAGGACAAGCTTTTATAGATAGAGGGGAAGGAGTTAGGATTATCCACAATATTCATGGGATTGGCTTTATCAATAAGAAGCTTCCATGAGAAGGTGGCAAACAACTTCCCTTCTATGGTAATTTGAAGCCAAACTAAACCAAATCAAGATAGATTCAGTTCATGAGTGGGTTAGGAAGAACCTTCAGAAGTTTGTTTGTTAAAAACATTACCCAACTTGGCTGGCGCGAGTGCGACTTTGAGACAGAGCGCCAGCTGGCGTGCCCTCTTTGGAGGATTTCCCCCATTGGCGCGAGTGATACACAGTGAAACCGCGCCAATGGAAAAAGGGCTATTTTTATGGGTATTTTGCAGAAGGTGTCTTCAGGGCATATGAAGTTCATATCTAGGGGAATACAATGCAAGTGTTTCCAGGTCATGTCACTTCTCATAGGTCCCGGAATGAGTCCTCCAAGGTAGGGGAGAAGGGGTAACAGGGACGGTGACAAATTGCTGTGTAACAGATGCCCCCTAAAGCATGAGGCTCGAGAGAGAGAGAGGGGTGAAATGATTTACAAGAACATGGCCAACCGAAAACACTGCCGCCAAAGAACCTGCGTGGAGAAGTACAACTGATATCTCAAGTACATGATGTATGTGCTATGGGCGCAGCCATCCATAATGGAGTACAGAAAAATCTAGATCCAAGGTATGGACGCAGCCATCCAGTGAGGATCGAAAAATAGACTCAGGCATGGTCGTAGCCAACCAGTGAATGAGTCATGTAATAATCATAATAATCCACAAAATCGCAACCTGGATCTCAACAAACAAAATCCAGGGTCTTGCGCTCCATCTCGATCCGAACAAAGTACAAGTTCAAGCATGCGAATATAGGAGTCGAAGTCGAACATGCAGGAACATCGTCTGATTACCAGTCAATGATGAAAACTGTTAACAGACACGAGAGGTACCACCAATAATGACAATGGTCCTCAAGGTACTATAGGTACAATCTACGATGTGCGAATCAGTGAGCTGGCATCGAACACCCGTAGAATCATTCGATTGGAGGCCAATGATGAAAACCTTGCATCGAACATGAAGAACCTACCATTGAGGCATGCAGGCTCCAAGGCACCTGAAGGGAGTCTCTAGGTCAACTTCTTGGATAATGAGTTGAAGTCGATAGGAAGCGACCTTGATCGAAGGTGGGCCATAGTGTTTCCCACATCATCGACATGAGACAGAGAAGGATAAGATGTTTTGTGAATCAGGATTATGTGAGTTATCAGAGGGAGGTTGATTATTTTGCAGAGGTCAACTTCTCTTGAACATACCGGGGCACGACAGTGGACTTGGCAGTATTTGACATCAAATGATCAGAGGTCATGGTGATAGGGCAACGAGTAGATGAGAGGTCAAACAGGATTACCCAAACCGATGGAGGCAAGTGAAAACAAGATGAGATGTCCCCACCCAGACACGAATGTAGACAAGTGCCATGTTCAAGAGCGACATACTGCTGACACGACAATAATTGTGGTTCCATTTTCCCCACCATTGTTGGTGAGTACCCCGGTTATTTTTTGATGACAAGCTTGAAGGGGATAACATATGCTTGAAAGGCGTCATTTCGACGGAATTCAATGTCATTAAGTTTTGACGAGTCTGACAAAGGAATAACTCGACATCTTTTCATGTTTAGAGAGTTTGAAAAGGCAGCAAAAAGTAAACTCCAGGGGTGTACTTTTTCGTAAATTTGTGTCTCTTGAGCCCAAAAAAGTATAAAACAATGCTCGAAATAACCGCCTGACCATTACGATCAAGGAGTACTTTTCATGATTAGTGATTTTGACCTGAAAAAGTAAAAAAGAGACCGAAACCACGTCGTTTCGTAACCGTTAACGAGCCTGAAACGACAAGGGCCCAACAATATTTTTGTCTTTACATGGTCAGAAAAGAGCTTAAAGGAAACCGCCTCTTATTTACGTTTAACGAGTCAAGAGGAATAACTCGGCAATCTTTTCATATTTAAATGGTCAGAAAAGAGCTGAAAGCAGACCTCCATTTTTATTCTCTTTAACGAGTCAAAAAGGGAAAAACACTCGGCAATCTTTTCATATTTTACGAGTCAGAAAAGAGCTTAAAGGTGACTCGTCCTAGAGGAACGAGTGGTATAAAGGGTAGAAACTGGTTCCGGCAATGGTGGAACTACTCAAAACATGTAATGGTCAAGAGGTTGGCTAACAAAACCACTCATAACTGCGGTCCCTCAGGAAAGGTAAAACAACCAAGTGAAAGCATATGATCGGCCAAAGAGATGGTGGCAATGGGATGAAGACAACCAAGGCTCATCTAACAGAATTTAGCGGATAAGGACATCAATCACGAGATGTAAAATGGGTAGGGGTTCATTTTTACACAAGCTTGAACCATGGAGAACTCTGCTTGGATTCGGTTTCATGTTTGCACAAGCTTGAAACGGAAAACTATGCTTGTTATAAGTTCGCATGCCCCCAGCATAATGACGCAAAACGAGGTACATGGCCCCCAAGCTTCATTGCATTCAACAAAGTGGATGGAATGAAGGTTCACTTTCGAGATCTTGGAAAGACTCGACTTGTATTTTACGAGATCTGAATCAAAAGACTTGATTTGGAAAGGGAGTTGTTTCATTTTTTAATGAGGTTGACACAGTAAAAGAACTATCCTCATAACCCTTGTTTCATTTTTTAACGATCTTGACACAAGATCAGGAACTATGCTCGAACAGACCCAATTTCATTTTTTAAGGACCTTGACATAGGAAAGCGAACTATGCTCCGAAAGAACTTCATCATAATGAATAGGAAGTCGTTGCTTCCAAGAGTGCCACTCCCGGTGGAAGGATAACATCTTGGAAGTGAGGATCCAATGCCCCTAGGACACTATGCACGACGGAAGCATCACTGGATACAGGCACGGTTTAAGTAGCCATGTAGTTGATCTGCAGTGGGGCAGATACAACTGGTGGATAAAAACCAGGAGGGGATGACAACTGCGCAGGAGGCACTAAGGGACCTAAGAATGATAATTGATCTATAGTCACGATTCTTTCGTCGTGTGGAAATCAAACCACACGGAAAAGTGAAGAGACAAGGGCCCCCATGGCATAAACATAGTCATGACCAAGGAGAAGACTGAAATCTAAAGCACCTTGGGTAACCAGTATGTCTATATAGACGGTTTTGCCTCCCAAAGTAATAGGGAACTTCGGGAGGATCCCTAATGGTTGACTGGTTCCTCCGTCAAACGCCATCAGATTCTGTGCGACCGGCACAAGCTGTGGGGAGCCCAAAGCTTACCAAGTAGTGGAAGGCATAAGACTGACGTATGCACCCTCATCCAAGACAGTGCCAGGTACTTCCTTATCATAGGCATGTACTGTAATCTGGAAAGGCACATGGGATGGAATGCGGAAAGCAATCAGGTGACTCCAGTCGAAGGAAACGACTGAACTACTTGATGGGGGAATCGTATGATTGCCCCCCTGCTCCGAAGAAGGACTCTCGGGATCAGCTAGGATAGGAGAGTCGTTTTCGGACTCAGGAGAATCTGACGAGATGAGAAGAACATGAGCATGATGCTCTTCCAAAAAAGAGTGGTCAACAAGCGGTGAACCCAAGTTGACACTCTCTCCAACCAATGGCTGGTTCCGAATAGGCTTAGCATAGCCAAGTTCGGAAAGAGGAGGATGGGCAAGAGAAGAGTCTAAGTCAATCTCGTTGTCGACAGGGAGAGGGTCTGAAGAGAGCCTCTGATAACCAACAGGGAGTTGGGGTGAAGAAGCTGTAAGACTTTCCAAAACAATGGAAGCTTTATCCATGAGCGGACAAAGGTGAAGGAGATGGTTGCCTTCACATAGCCTACAGGGGAATCGAATCTTCCCATTCTTCTTGCCATAGCCAGTTGATAGGGTAACATCACCATGAGCTCCAAAGGGCGATGAGCGGCAGGCCAGATCATGAGACCATACTTCTAAGACCTTAGGAAGGCTAGGACAATCACGGAGAAGATGGTCTCCCTTGAACAATTTACAAGGAAACTTAACCTTCCGCGGAGGAGCAGAAGGAGTTCCGACCTGAGCTGTACTCGGTGCAATAGCTGCACTTTTAGCCTCTCGCTTAGGCGACTTCTTCTTCTTCGTCTTCTTCTTCTTATTCTTAGCCACCTGGTTACTTGAATCCAGACTTTCACCAAGCGAAGTAGAAGATGAAGACGTAGAAACAGGCGAAGAAGGGAAGAGGTCCACCTTGGAATCAACATGATGTTGTTCGGGTGGAGGAACTGATTGACCAATAGTTGAAACATTAGGGACCACATAGGTTGAAAACAACCAAACAAGAAACCCAACAGTTAACCCAGGAAGGGACAACGTTGCCATGTAAGGAGCACCAACATTCCCAAAAGGAGGAAAATGGCCAGGATTCCCTTCAGAGGGGATTCCTGTGTTGGTGAATTCTAGAAAAGTTGCCATAAAAAACTGAAAATCACACATGGGGCTGAAAAAGAGCCAAGACACACAATCAAACAACCAACAAATAAAATCTAATAGGGCGTGTGATCGCGAGCGAATAAATTTTAAGACACAAGGACATAACTTTACCTTTTCATCTTTAAAGAGTCGAGAAAAGGACAAAAATATGACTCTAGTCACCTTCGAATGCTTAGTGAGCTTGAAGTGACAAATGCTCAAGTGAGCCTTTTCTTTTAGGGAGTCTGAAAAGGATCAAAAAGTGACTACTCTAGAGAACTAGGCAAAATGTTTACCAGACAATCCGTAAAATTGCATGTACACCTTGGCAATCGTATGAAAACCAAGGACTTTCCGTACGGCAGTCAATCTTATCGAATGTTGTGTTTGGTGCGTTATGGGTCATAAGGCGGTAGACACGGCTTTCTATTAATAAAGGATGATAACCTAGTGGGGTCTCCCCATATACTCGACGGTATGTGGGAGCACAAGTCTATACTAGACCACTATTGAGTCACAAAAGGAGGAATCACCCAACCTTGAGTGGAAACAAAAGTGACTAGGTTTACTGACGCCAGAGCACGTCTCTAGCCTAGACCTCTAAAAAGTGTGTGTTATGTTCCAATGCATTGTTAGATTCATTTAGTTCATTTTAAAGTTGATCTTGTATTAGGTTTCAGTTTTTAGGCCTTACCGTATGTAATATCTCAAAATTTCCTAAATGCAAACTATATGCCAAAATATGTCATTTCATTCGATGAATGCTAGTTACGAGAGGGTTTGAGAGCTTTCATGCAAATGAAATGATCACAAAACAACAAAGAACTTCCCTAATGCAGCTAATGGAAATTAACAAACTTTTCTTCAAGATCACTAATCACTAATCAAAATGAAAAGCTTCTAATTCTCATTAACTAATACAAAGCAAAAGAGATTTTTGCTTTTATGTCGATGGCAAAGTGCATTAAAAAAACTTTGAGAAACGATACCAAACAAATTCTACTCAACAAAAGCACATTCAGTTCCATAAATCACAAAGCAAACCTCCAAAGAACGAGAAAAAGTCCCAAAGAGACCAATGAGCCGTGTAATCTAGGCTCAAAGTGAGACAAAGCAGAATTCAAGTGAAAACGAAGCAAGTCACCCAAATAACGCAATAAAATGATTTACAACCACCAAACAAGTGCAAGGGATTAATCAAAGAGTCGACTGGACCAATAGAAGATCAAAACACCTGAGGAAGGCTCGACACACAAAGCCACTAGATGCCTTAGGGCTAGAAAGGTGAAATCAGTGGAAAAAGGCAAACACCCAAAGGGTAACGATCAAAGCCAGTCAAATCACACTCCAACACACTCAAGCAGTCTAAAAAAGGTACCCAGAACAAAAACCAAGCTCAGAGGGCTCACAGCCAAGAAAACTTCAAAAGTTCCCAGGCCTAGCGCGATTGTCAGGCTGGAACTAGCGCCTTTTAAGGATTGGCACGGATTGCAAATGAGCAATGGGTGCCAATTGGTGCAATTGTTACGCTATAAAAGCGCACCAGTCAAGTTTGCTATGAAAAAATAAAAAACAAGCAAGCCAAAGCAAGGCCAACAATAACCAGGTACACCAAGGGGAAAGAAGAAACACAAGGACTCAACCCAGAAGGCTAACCAAGCAGGAGAAACCAAGAAACAACCAAGAAACAAGGCAAGTTCCAAGCCGTTTAGTTCGTAAACCAAACCGGAGATGGACTGAAGTGGCATTGATCTACTTTGCTAATGCAGAGCAATAACGTTTCGAAGGCTATCTGGCTGTACTTCAGGCTCCATCTAAAGTTTACAAATCAAACAACAAGACAAAAATCCAACTCCCCAGTGGAGTTGCCAAATTGTTGTGGAGGTAAATCCCCTCTGCGGACAAAGGCGATCCCTACTAGCCCAAATGGGGTCTAGTAACAATCAAACAACACTATCACGCAGGTTCCTAATTGCAAATTAAAGACCAATGATGAGGGCCTACCAAGATTCCAATGCTAGTACTTGTAGAAGAGCCGATGCTCCTGTTCCTTTGCTCCGGCCGGACATGATCCCCACGATCCCTTTGAATGGACACCTGCACATGCAAAGAACGACACAAACACAAGCATAAAATCCAATAGATGCAACTATATATCAGTCAGAAAGGATATAACTCATCATTATTACAAAGAACAATAAGAGTGGAACCATAATAATAGTTATCTATTATTGATAAACAAAGAAGAATACAACCATAGTTTTGACGTCAAATCCTCCTTTGGCTGGGTGATCAACAGCACATGCCTTACAAAGCTTGTTGGGAATGGGGAACAAGCCTCTCTCTCCTTGGTTACTTGGAAAAGAATCTCCTCACTTTAGATTTATCCTTATGGGAATGAAGAAGGCTTCTTGTAACATGAACTTAGTAATTCTCAGACTTTGGGACTTGAAAACTAGAACTAGAACTAACTTGTCAAAGGAAAAAGGACAAGCTTTTATAGATAGAGGGGAAGGAGTTAGGATCATCCACAATATTCATGGGATTGGCTTTATCAATAAGAAGCTTCCATGAGAAGGTGGCAAACAACTTCCCTTCTTTGGCGATTCGAAGCCAAACTAAACGAACTCAAGATAGATTCAGTTCATGAGTGGGTTAGGAAGAACCTTCGGAAGTTTGTTTGTTAAAAACATTACCCAACTTGGCTGGCGCGAGTGTGACTCTGAGACAGAGCGCCAACTGGCGCGCCCTCTTTGGAGGATTTCCCCCATTGGCGCGAGTGATACATAGTGAAACCACGCCAATGGAAAAAGGGCTATTTTTATGGGTATTTTGCAGAAGGTGTCTTCAGGGCATATGAAGTTCATATCTAGGGGAATACAATGCAAGTGTTTCCAGGTCATGTCACTTCTCACAGGTCCCGGAATGAGTCCTCCAAGGTACTGGAGAAGGGGTAACAGGGATGGTGACAAATTGCTGTGTAACAAAGCCTTTAAGAATCCCTTAACACCATGGACACCATTTCAAATTCCCCTATAGATGACGATATCTATAGGGGTTAAGAAACTAGCTAATCAGAAAAAGAAGGACATTGAAGGCTAACAAGAACAAATTTTTAAATGGGAGGGTATTTCCTCCTCCATCGCATATTTGAGCTCTTCAATGTAGCAGTGGTGCAAGGCTTCCCTAAGCCTTGGGAACATAGCCTCATTGTACCTATCATTAAAAGTGAGTATAAAATAATTCCCTCTAATTATAATACCATTATCGTTAGCCATATTTTAGCTAGGTAATATGGAATTATTTTGAAAAAGAAGGTTATCCTATGGCTAAAATGATATTGTAAAAGAGCTAAATACCAAGCTAGGTTTAGGATGTAACATTCAACCATGGACCAAGCTAGGTTCAGGATCATTGCAAAGGATTGCTACAATAATAAAACATACCTCTTTTGTTTTTTCATTAACTTTAGAAAAGCTTTTAACAATGTTCCTAAAACAAAATTGTGGATGATCTGGGTTGTATGTGGAATGAAATGAAAGGAAAGAAAGAAAATGAAACAAACAAGGATAAATATAATAGAAACCATAATAATATGGTGAAAATCCAACTTCTATTAATAAATGAAATAACATAATACGTGTTGACAGTGATAGACCCGCCAACATGTCATGGGATCTCCTTGGTAAGAAGTCCAAACTAGACCTCATACCATTTGGAGTAGGAGTCCTAGTAGTGGGTAGTATGGTAACACCTTGACTGCGATTGTGTGTAGAGATAAGCCAGATGTCTTTGTTGGAAACAAGGGTGTCACCTTGTAGCAAGTCAAGGGAGATGCATGGAGAGGCTTTAACACACGGAAAAGGAGAGGAGTGTGTCCCTTAGAAGCCTGTAATAGTACATAGCCTAAAAGAGAACACACGAGCTAAGAGACATCACAATATGGAAAGTAGAATATTCAACAATCCAAAGTGATGAGTTAAACTAGCAACATGCTTCAGTAAGATTCATACAAACACATACGGAATAATCCATACATACATGCGTAAGTTACAACTACATACATTGTTAGAGTAACTAGAATAGTCGAACTATAATAATAATACATGCATGAAACATGTTGGCTCTATTATATTAAAAGAGTGAAAGATCTAATCATACATACAACCATGACAACCATTAGCCCCAATAGTGGAAAGTTACAGCCACTGTCGCCTTCTCCTCCAAAGAGATGTACTTACTCTACACTGTGGAGAAGCCAAGGCTCGTTACAATACACTCCAAGTTTTATCTAAGTTATACCCATCAGAAGCTTGGTTCACAAAATCTTGTACAATGAGTTATGAGGTTCTATATATAGAAAAGGGTGGGGTGACCCTTGACATTCCCCTTTGTGACTATTGAGCTACCCTCATGACTCTTCAACTTACACATGAATGTTTACATTCTAATATTGACACTTGGTCTTTCAATTTACGACATGTTTACAACACAATCTGTAAATGTACCCATGTGAGATAGAAATGGGCTTGAGTAAGCCAGAAAAGACACCACTGAGACTCAGACAACTGTGGGAAGACTAAATTGTCAACATCCTCTTAGTGATCATTGGTGGAAAACTAATGCCAAGCTTGGTAGTCTGTTATGGTGTCTGTGTACTCCATGGTGACATCCTTCTGAAAGTGAACTCTTGGCTCCATAACATCTCGGTACACTAATCTGGCACCTTTGTCCAACTCATCAAGCAACATGCCCATCATGGTCTTGAGTGCAACTAGACTAGCGACATAGTTGTGCATAGTGTCTGCGATCATCTGCAAATCTTTGATGGTGGCTCTATGCATCAACTGCTCGAAGTACATGTCTTTCTCCAGTTGGATTTGGTTCTTTTCTTTCGCCTTGGTGAGTGTGCCAATGGATGGGATCACATGCATGCGTACAATGACCTACATGCTCCTAAACACTTGCGCATGTCAAGCCTGTACGTTGGTGACGATCTGTGGGATTTCCTCATAGTTACGGATCTAATTCCAGATGCATGATTTCAACTCCACTGCCTTTGGCTTCATCATCTTTTGTAAGTACAAAGGGTCTCCCTTGTACCTCATTGTCTATATATGCATGTGATTGACAATAATGTGTATGTCTGTCAAGATGGTTGCTCTCCTAGCACAATGCTGCTACCAACCATTAAGACGGACAACTGGCTTGCACTATGATGAACTTGAAATAGAGCTTCTGCAGGACTGTTGTTGAGCCTCAAACCTGCACTCATTTACCCATCCTCCCAACAACCTTTTCCTACTCATTTCCTTCTTTTGTCATCATTTCCTTCATCAACTTTTTCAATTCATTGCATTATAGGACTTGTTAACATGATTTGCTAATAGTGCTAATGATCGACTGTTGGTTTAGATTTTTGGTTCAAGTGCTGCAATTCCGCAGCTGATACAGGATTTCCGCAGCCGATCTCTGATTCCGCAGCCAATCTCAGATTCCACATCCATTTTCTTGTTTGCTATGATCCAGGTGTCCTCCAGAGAAAAGAGCCACATGGGCAAGTTTGTATGACTGTGTACATGGTGCGTGTGTTGTCAGCTCAGCCAAACTGGCCGTCTACACCCCTGGTCAACGCGGAGGTAACTCTGGTCAAACGGCAAGGTTGCAAACGGTGGCACGGCTCTGCGTGTTCAGTTGGAGCACGAAGTCACAACTGGCCTCTTCTTTAGCCACGAAGACTGTAGGGGGACAAGAATCCAACAACGGATTTATTAACCATGATGACCGTTCCCTAAATCCATGCATGGTGCTGCTGAACGTGTCTTTTGCATAAATGTTAGTTAGCTTAGTTTACGCACAAAACAGTTGATGTACCTGCTATAAATAAAGCGTTTCTACACGCTGATTAGTGAGTTTGTGGAAGTTAATCTTTTACTGCTGTAAACTCTGTTTTAAAGACTCTTTTATTAGCGTTTACGCTCTCCATTGTGTTTTATTATGTGCTGATTTAATTCCAAGAAGATAGTTCTGTTCTTACCTGCATAGCTGATCTTTTTAATTGGTTGAAGTGGATGGAGGGCCCCTTTCTGCTACAACCATTGTACAGTAGCTTTTAAATTTACTTTCCTGCATTCCTTTTTCTTTAATTCACCATGTATATTAATGTACAGTTTTGAATCATGCTGCTTTATGTTTTTGTACTTTTCATGACTGATCAGTGTGTGTTTTTACAGCTTTGTTAGGAGCCCGGGACAGTGTGCTTTTCCTTCTTTTTAACACTAGTGGCATCTGAAGTTGTCTTATCTAAACTGCTGACTTTCGCTTTGATTTTCATTAGTTTCCTTGCTTAGTTAGTTTCCTTGCCTAGTTTACTTTATCAAGTTTTGTCAAGTTGCTAATCTCTTGATGGTTCTTTTTATCATGATTCACTAACTTTTATGGGACCAAAACATCATTTAATTGCAGCTTGGTTTATTTAGTTTTAGACTCATATTGCTAATTCACTCCTAACTCTTTTTCACATGATCAATTTAGCTAAAGGCAGAATGTTAAGGGAGAATTAAGTAGTGTGATTTGTCACTTAATTTTTTCATTGCTTTAGATTCAATAGAGGAGTTAGAGTAGTGTTCTTGCTTTCAGCTGAGTTAATATAGATGTCATTTTCATTCTTATCAGTAGTAAAGGTATTGGACTAGTGCCATTGGTCTTTTTGTTTGATGCTTTACTTTCATTCGAAGCTTTAATTCCATTCCAAGTTATTGTTCAAAGTTTTCTCTTTAAAATTAAAGAAGCATTTAGAAATCGCCACATACACACACATTC